>JAODKF010000068.1:31143335-31153526 GCA_026779585.1 Mormyrus proboscirostris | reverse complement strand
GACGGCCTAGTGTTATCCCCCCCCGCCCCCCCCCAAGCAGAGATCCTTCTGTTAAGAAACACTCCTCGTGAAAAACAAAAGTGATTGTGTTCTGTTGGAGATGCTTGTGGTGAAGACGCTCGTGTGGTGGAGAAGAGTCTGACTCTCATATCAAGAAGTTAATTTTTGTAGAGGAGACTCTCATGTGAAGAAGATACTTGTGAAGATGGATGTGGCGGAGATGCTCATTTGGAGGAGATTGTTGTGACACAGTAGCTGGAAGCCGCTTCCAATGGTGAAAGCCTCTAGTCAGCTTTCCTCTCTGTCTCACTGTCCCCAAAGGCCAGATACTCAGCCAAAGGTTCCCTTGGTGGCCCCACCTCCGCCGCCACCACCAGAGCCTGTGGCTCCCCCGGAGCCGGAGGAGGAGATCCTGGGGTCTGACGATGAGGAGCAGGAGGACCCTGCAGACTACTGCAAAGGTCAGGGCGATGGGTACCTTCGTACAGCAGGAGTTATAGGAGATGCACAGCATTAAATCCCCCTGTTACCCCACAGGCTGCCTGCTGATTCAATGCCACCACCATTGTCACTCCTGCTAACATTATAGCGCTGACTCACTCCATCAAACTTGTACTTTCTGCTGTGTTTATATGCCTGCAGGATATTCCAGTGTTGCGATTGCCGTTTCTTAATTTTAGCAATTGACACAGCTGACTGATGATATTGGGGGAATTTAGGTTAAGTGCCCTTTCTCAAGGTTTGACCGACAGCACTTCAACCACTCTTAAACCACATTGGCAGGGGGGTACCATCCGGTGAAGATCGGGGACCTGTTCAACGGACGGTACCATGTGATCCGCAAGCTCGGCTGGGGTCACTTCTCCACCGTGTGGCTGTGCTTGGACATCCAGTGAGTGTGCAGCTCACCCATAGCATCACACAACTGCATGAGCCACAGAACCAGATCTGCCCATCTAAGCCAACAGCATGCTTAGCACAGAATGGGCCCATATTTTATTCACTCAGCTGACAGGTTTAATCCCTCTTTATATGAAACATGTGGCTTTATTTTTTATCAGTATTTGATCATTCTAGATTGATTAATCCTGAATGCATCTTTAATTAACTCTGTACGCTCAGTTGTCATCATCCCACAGATGGTAGTCTTTTGCTTTAATTATACACACATTCTGCTATGCTGGCACTTTCTACCAGTCTCTATTTCTCCTGCTTTCTCAGACACTCCTTTTTTGTGCACCATTTATTGCTAACGCATGATGTTTTGTGCTCAGACGTGTCTAACAATATTCAGACATGTGACAAGTCATTCAGCTCCTTTTTGAAGCTCTTATTCTGTTGTTAATATGAATGTGTGTGTGTGTGTGTGACAATTCCAGAGGAAAGCGCTTCGTGGCCATGAAGGTAGTGAAGAGTGCTCAGCATTACACCGAAACAGCGCTGGACGAGATCAAGCTGCTGCGATGTGTCAGTTTTACCTGTTCCAGTGTTAACCCCTGCCTGTGCTACACCGTCATTGTTTACTTTTGTCTATACTCTCACTGTCATTGTTTACCTGTATCCGTGTTTTCCTGTGTCTGTGCTTTCACTGTCATTGTTCACCTGTGTCAGTTTACCCATATTTCATGTATTTTCACTCTCATTGTAATCGTTTACCTGTACAGTATTTACCTTTGCCTGCTTCCCCTGCTATCAGTGATTACCTGTGTCAGTGACAAGTGTCAAGTCTTGTGTCAGTGTTCCTGTCTACTCATTAACAGTGATTACTTCTGGCACTATTTAAAATCGTGCTTTGCTTGTGTCATCAGGTCAGGGAGAGTGACCCCAGTGACTCCAACAAGGACATGGTGGTACAGCTGATAGACGACTTCAAAATCTCTGGAGTCAATGGAACTCGTATCCTGCTTGAAGACAGGCTCTGTGTGTGTTTGCTGTGCGAGTCCTCTTCTGCTGTAGGTTCACACGCTGGTGTTTTCACTAAGCTGCCCGTTACCCTTGACCTCTCCTCTCAGATGTGTGCATGGTGTTCGAGGTATTGGGTCATCACCTGCTCAAATGGATCATCAAGTCCAACTACCAGGGTCTGCCGCTGCCATGCGTAAAGAGCATCATCCGGCAGGTAAGATGCCGCTGTAGTCCTGAACACGCACATCTGCTCCTTCTTTACACACCGTTCCGTCAGTCTCACCGGTGATGTAGCTAAAATGGAAGGGATGGTATATCCTATCATGTGGGGTGGTGTGTAGCTCAGCATCTTAGGGCTGTGTGGTGTGATCTGAAGGTCACAGATGATCTTCACTGGCCACTTACAGAAGGCCCTTAACCTCCCCCAGACTCTCCAGGGGTGCCTAACTCCCTTTTTCCTCAAGGGCAAGAAGGTGAGGTTTGTGAAAAGCAATGTACTGTAACTGTACATCCCCTCCTCAGCTTGCGACGAGGATGCATTCTGATGGACCTGTAGTAAATTGTAAATACCGTAATTTGAATATGAATATGATACGTTAAACACTATATGAGATATTTCTACACTACAGAGATTATATGGATGCTGGCATCACTTGGCATTAGTAGAAAGTATCATATAATATGTCACTAGCTTGGAAACAGATTCTAATTCAAAGCTTGATGACTACTAAAGGCGCACCACTATTGCACCATTGTAAAATCGAAATATCCTAAATCCACCCATCATGAAGTGAGGAGCATCTGTACTTGTGCAAATGGCAAATAAAGGATCCTTTCATTGGCATTTATTCATTAGTTATACACATTTATGAAGTACCCATAGTGTTGCCCCTTTTGCTGTCCTTACTGTCCTTCTCTTCCTTACATTAACAATCAGTACATTTCATTTTATACTTCAGTATGGATGGAAAAAAATACAAAAGCAATTTTAAAAAATGCAATACAGGTGCTGCAGGGATTGGACTACCTTCACAGAAAATGCAAGATCATCCACACAGACATCAAGCCCGAGAACATCCTCATGTGCGTGGACGATGCCTTCATCCGCAGGATGGCCGTGGAGGCCACAGAGTGGCAGAGGGCTGGGGCACCCCCTCCCTCTGGCTCCGCAGGTACCCCGGGCTCAACTGTCCATCACCCCCAAACTACACTTTAAGGAGGGGGCAAGCCTGCCCTTCAGACAGATGACAACCTTAGTAAACATCTTACTGCGTACTATTAGGCTTTATCGGTTTATACATAGAGGAGTCATTTTGTGTTATATTCTTCAAGCAATTGGCTGGTCATCCAATACCTGGGACATGGAAACGAGGAAAAGAGGCTGCATTAACTTTGATTGTCGTGTGAACCTTACTTGTAAAGGGGTGTTATGGATCTGAATGAAGGGTATTGATGTTGATGAGATGTTTGAAGTCTGGAAGAGACTTTGTTGGTGTTTAGTACCTGCGTCATTTAGTCAGTCTGTTGGTGCTGATACAGAATGAAGTGGATAATACTGCTCTCCTTCTGTCCCTGACAGTCAGCACTGCTCCACAGCTGAGGACAGTAAGTCATCTTTACTCTCAAGGATGGTCCAGGGTTGTGGATGCCGCACACAGAGACACATACACGAAAGCAATGCCAGTCACCAGTCAGGGTATGGCTGCACGCGTACACAGTCCGCACAGTCTGTGCAGGATGGAATAGTGGGCATATCGAAAGGTTAGAGCGTTGAAAGGTGGTGCACGCAATAGAACAGGCGTGCCAAGGTACCAGGGGTATTTCTACTGGCTGACAAGAAATGTTATTTCAAAAAAAGAACATGTCTTGCTTACACGTACCGCCATACGTCCAGAAAGCACAAAAGAAAAGTATGTGCGTGGTTCCACCCATTTCGCCGCACTTTGTTCCTGTCGACACACCCACAAACCTTTCTACACGCCGAGTACTCCAGCCTGCAGAGACATACACAGTATTTGCAGAAATTGGACTGGCTGAAGATCAGTGGGATCACTCAACCCTACCACTACATGGTGTAACTACGGACTGCAATACACCCCCACATATAGTAGGCATTGCTATTTAAACATACTGTATGTCGTTTATATACATATATATACAAATATTTGTGTATATATACCGTACAAACACACACACACACACACACACACACAGATGAGCTGAAACATTATGACCCCCACATGATGTGAATATCTTTGACTATGTTGTAAAAATAATGCATGTCATAGTCTGTGATATATTAGATGGTAAACAAACATTCAGCTTGGTGAGTACTGAGAGTGGTCTGAGGAGGAAAACACCACGAAGAACCAAACAAACGTGTTGGGTGACCAAGACTTGTCCATGCGAGATATGAATGAAGGCTAATCCCATGTGGTATGAAACAGACAGATGGACACAAACAGCAAATAATTTTGATGATGGTCATTTGAGTGATGTGTCACGTCACAGTACATCAGATATTAGCTTATAGTCTAATATATCCCAGACCTTGACATGCACCATTTATTCCAGATGGTCAACATTATTCGCTTCATGTGGGGGTGGTCTTCTTGCTTTGGCTCATTGGTGTATGTGTGTGCAGTCACAGATGCTGTACATGCTCATTATTTATACCGCACCATGTATACCACTGTATAGATCATAGTACATTTTTCCGCATTAGGTTGTCTAAGTACTTTGTGTACATTGTGTAATGAAAATAGTTGCATCTAATCTAACCTAATCTAATGTAATTTAATCTAAAATCATCAATATGTAATGAGGCTGTTAAGTATAGAAGCAGCCGGCAGACTCCACGTTTGCTGTTGGTGACCGCACCCCAGGTGGGAAAGATTTCCAAGAATAAGAAGAAGAAGCTAAAGAAAAAGCAGCGGAGACAGGCCGAGCTACTGGAGCGCCGCCTGCTGGAGATCGAGGCCTTGGAACGCGAGGCCGAGCGGCTGAGGGGAGAGTCTGGTGTGGCCGCCACGGGCGACAGCGAAGAGGAGGATGAGGAGGAGGAGGTCGAAGATGCGGAGGAGGACGAGGAGGAGGAAGGAGACAGGGAACGGACTAGACATGCCCTGCTAACTAACCACACCTGTGAGTGCTGCCAGCATTACCTTAACAGTTGGTGACTCACATTTAAAAAAACCATCATTTATGTTTTACAGTTGATACTGTAATCATTAATACATGCAGTAAATTAATCAGACTGCAAAAGTTAACTGTAATAAAAACCCTCATTCGTAAAACTGAAAAGGGCGCCTGCGGTTGGCCGGCGTCCCAGCCTCCCCTGGCCCGGATACCTGTAGTGAGAGGCGGGCCAGATGGCGCTAATTCTGCCACACAGCCCGCGACCCGCGGAGTGTCATAGAGGATGGCAGTGACTCAGAGGAGCCCACCAGTGTTAGTCAGCCTCCGCTGACTCCTTTGTGAATCAGAGAGCGCTTAATAAAGCTCAGAATGGAGACAGGGTGTGGTGCCCTGCCACTCTTTGCTCCCTTTTCATTGCTTTCTCTCGGCCCTCCTCTGCTGCAGGCGCAGCTCTGGATTACCGGCAACCTCTGGAGGACCTGTGTGGCGCTGAGGGGCCTGAGGACGGGGACACAACAGAGAGAGAGCCCCTACCCAAGCCTGAAGGCAGACCCGGAGCGGAAGAAAGAGCGGAGGAGGAGAAAGAGGTGGGCAAAGATCAGAACGTGGAAGACCAGGAGAGAAGGAAGGTGAAGGCAGAGAAGAAGGAGCCTTCTGTGGAGAAAGAAAGTCTGAATGAAGAGACAGTGAGCGAGGAAGAGAAGACGGAGAGCAAGAATGACAAGGAAAAAGAGGAGGAAGAAGATGATGAAGATGAAGAAGAGGATGAAGAAGAGGATGAAGATGATGATGATGATGATGACGATGATGATGAAGACGAAGAAGAAGAGGCTGAGAAAGGAGGAGATGAGGAAGGTCCAAAAGCAAATGGGCATGTGGTGCTGGAGGCCGAAGAGATAGTGTGCCCCCTGGTGGAGTCGGAGCTTAGTATCACAGACAGAGACGTGTCCTTGAGCTGCTCCTATGACCTCTTTAATGGAGAAACTCCAGGGATTGCCAATGGGGCGCAGCACAGAGGTACCAGCCCTGGTTACCCAGAGCTGCCCCAGGACCCCTTACCCAGTAGGGAAACCCCTCTGCACAGTGCTCCAACTGACCGCAGCCGTACTGTGTCCTCCTCAAGCACTGGGGACGCCCCCAAAGATCAGCCTCACACACCTCATCGACATGTTCCCAAAGGTCAGCCTCACGCATCTCACAGATACACCTCTAAAGGTCTGCCTTACATACCTCATCAACACACTCCCTCAAAGATCATCCTAACACACCTCACAGCCAAACCCCCAAAGATCAGCATCAAATACATCACAGCCAAACCCCGAAAGATCAGCATCAAATACATCACAGACAAACCCCCAAAGATCAGCATCAAATACATCACAGACAAACCCCCAAAGATCAGCATCAAATACATCACAGCCAAACCCCCAAAGATCAGCATCAAATACATCACAGACAAACCCCCAAAGATCAGCATCAAATACATCACATACACACTCCCAAAGGACAGCCTCATGCACTTCACAGCCAAACCCCCAAAGATCAGCATCAAATATATCACATGCACACTCCCAAAGGATAGCCTCATGCACTTCACAGACAAACCCGCAATGATCAGCCTCACACACCTCACATGCACACCACAGAGACACACCCCCCCAAAGATCAGCTTCACACACCTTACAGACAAACCCCCAATCATATCAGCCCCACATACCTTACAGATACACCTCCAAAGGTCAGCCTCACTCACCTGACAGACATGCTGCCTCATACCAATCTTGTAACACACCTGACAGACATACAGATACACTTTCACACCCTGTTTGTCACTCCGTTTATGCCCATAGGTTTTTACATGATTATTTGTGTATATCGTCTTCCCCAGCAAAGGCTCGTGCAGCAGATCTGCTGGTGAACCCCCTGGACCCCCGAAATGCTGACAACCTGAGAGTGAAGATTGCAGACCTTGGCAACGCCTGCTGGGTGGTGAGGATGAGCAGCCAGTTTGGAATGGGGTGGGGTTGGGGCAGCATAGTGATCCTGAGAAGGGGGGCAAGATAGGATAAGGTCTTGTTTAATGTTCTGATGCCCCCTCTCTCTCCCAGCATAAACACTTTACTGAGGACATCCAGACACGGCAGTACCGCTCTATCGAGGTCCTGATTGGGGCAGGCTACAGCACCCCCGCTGACATCTGGAGCACCGCTTGCATGGTGAGCCGTGCGATCATAATCCGCTCTCAAATTCTCCTCATGTGATGCTTCTAAGGATGGGTATTTTGTTACAGACAGATTGGTGTTTGATACACAGACAAGTATTTTCATTGCACATACTCAGATACGTGAGTATACAAAGACAGGTGTTTCTGTGTACTGACAGGTGTTTGTTTACAGACAGGTGTTTGACCACAGGCAGCAGGTGTTTGATTATACACAGACAGGTATTTTTATTTCACACAAATAGGTATGTCAATATACAAAGACAGGTATTTTTTTGCACAGACAGGTGTTTGTTTACAGACAGACAGGTGTTTGGTTATACACAGATATTTGCGTGATTGTACCTCTCGTCCTCCAGGCATTTGAGCTTGCCACTGGAGACTATCTATTTGAACCACACTCTGGGGAGGACTATTCCCGGGATGAAGGTAAGTTGTTGTTAATCACACAGTTCTCACATGAAACTCCCTTAACCCTTTCCCAGCAACACTGTACTGGTGCCAGTGCTGAGCTGATGCCTAATTCGGAACTGGTTCCACGCATTGCCACTGCCAATTAATTGGTGCTGTCCCCAAAAACTGGCTCCTACCCTGGTCCACTGAATTGCTGGTCTGAAACTAGAAACCTCTGATGTCAGCATGCAAGGAGGGTCTACAAGTCCCATTTGCTGAAATCATGACCACAGACATCGATGGTAGCAGGGAAATTTTTAATTAATGGTTGACAGAGGGGACAAATGGTTTATTGGCAATTTGGTCATCACCAGAAGTTCAATATACTTCAGTAAATTGTTTTAGAATAGTGAAAGTTAATGGAGAAATTAAAATAGAGCAGAAGAATGCAGGTTGCATTCGTAATATGGAGCAAATTATTAATGAATTAAAAAATGGTGCAGGACGGATAAAGTTTGGAAGTGCTCCACTGGTTTGTAGTCATTGTCGGTAGGCAGCCCCCAAAGTGAAGACTGAAGCACATTTCCTTACAGGTACACAAAATTGAAAATTGGTGATATACAGTCGGTCCTACTACAATGGCACTAATGCATTCCTGAATAACGTCACATTCACTAAAAACAAATACGAAAATACACATATTCAATGGGAAAAATAGAATTAGGGGAATGCAACTCCAAAACGTAACAACTCACGCCAAACAAAATAAATCCAGTGTTTCCCCCACCATTATATTAGGGGTGTGCCCCGCCCCCCCCCGAAGGTCAAATTAATTTTATTTAATTTCGTATCTATGTAGCGCCAGATCAAGTCAAAGTCAAAGTGAACTTTGTCATCTCAGCCATATGCATGTACACAGTAAGATCACAACAGAAGTCATTTAAGGTTACCTTTCCTATATCACAGGTCTATACATTGTTCTTCTATTAAACAAACTAAATATCCTTATGTTATTTATCTTATTTACACAACAGCTTGTCATTTTTGTCTCTACGCGGCCGCACGTTTACAATTCCCCTCTGCTCTCTGTATCGCGCACGGCGGAGTTCCGACCCGATGCGCGCACACAGACATTTGCGCGCACATGCAGGTGAGCACACTCCCACCAGCGGACAGAGAGCGCGTGTCGATCTGCACCCCCCCCACCCCTGATACCAGCAGCCAATAAAGAAAGTATTTACATTTTAATTAACAGAAAAAAATAATAGTACAGTAATTAATTATATCATAAACAAACTCTTATGGGTCTTATCAGTCTCACAGAACTGCCTAGTGATCACTTCATCCAATGGTGCTGAAGTCGCTAACATGCACACAACACAAATAAACGGATGTGAAGGGGCTCTCAAGGCAACATGGCTCCAGGCAGTCTACAAAAAGCAAATGTAACTTTTTAAACTATTTTAAGAAGTTAACTATTTTGTTGTGTGTTTTTATATAATTTGTCAAGTACCGGTATATTTTGAATAAATTTGACAAAAAGTTTAATTTTTAAATTAGAAAACCAGTTTGACAGATTCACTGAAAAGACCAGGTTATCAATTCTTAACGTTTTTTTTAAACAGTGGAAATGCGGGCCAGTTCTCAGGTCATGCCACTTCAGCACCACCTGAGAACCAGGTCCTAGTCAGCACCAGCACCCTCACTGGCACAGTACTGGTGGAAAAGAGGTTCCAGAGATCTCATTGGTATCCTCAGCCTTTATGTAGCAATATTGCTACATAGCTTGTTCTAAGATTCAGTGAAAATGAGATGTAGCACTGATGCCGTAAAATGGTTTCTCAAGTCTAACACCCAGTGCTCTTCCATAAACGGTGCTATTCCGCAGCTTTACTTGTGAGATTTTAGTCCTGCTTGGCTCCTGTGCTCCAGTGCACCCTGCTGGTCGATTGTGTCACTAACACTTTTTTTTTTCTCCTGCCCTTTCTCCTGTAGACCACATAGCTCACATCATTGAGCTGCTGGGCTGCATCCCAAGACAATTTGCACTCTCCGGAAAATATTCCAGAGAATTCTTCAACCGGAGAGGTAGCGCAGGCACAGAGCTGGACAGGACTGGTGGACATTCTTTGACAAGCATGCAACATGGAACTTAAATTTAAGAAAAAAAAAACGTTCATTACTAGATAATATAAAGTGTATAATTTTAACCATTTAATGACATATTATCAGTGGCACCGTCTGTGTATACTGAGTATGCATTTGATCGAATAGCAGTTTATATAATGAAGAGGATAATGGCCTGTGCCTTTGGCTAAGGGTGTCCACCGGGCCCTTCATGTCTGTATTGCTGACGTCACAGTACCCATCATGTCATGTACCAGGATGATCCGTCACATGAGCTGTGTTGACACTGGCCCATGAGCCCCAGACCACACTGCTCTGATCACGGGTGGCGGGCACTGTCACACTAACAATCTACATTACAGTAACGCAGCGCACATAGGGCACTGTCACACTAACAATCTACATTA
>JAODKF010000068.1:31078700-31143235 GCA_026779585.1 Mormyrus proboscirostris | reverse complement strand
ACTAACAATCTACATTACAGTAACGCAGCGCACATAGGGCACTGTCACACTAACAATCTACATTACAGTAACACAGCACACATTATTACACACTGACACAGCTGGACGATTCCTATTCACACTTGTTTGATTCCTTCCTTTCCGGATTGCTTTGTAGCAAGACTGGTGTACCCATCCATTCAATTTAGCTTCTAAATAACTAGAAGCTTCTGCTGTGACTACTGGTTTATGTTTCTCCCTGTGATGTATTGTTACAGTGAATATGTGAAACTTACCATTGTTTAGTCTCTCTGTTGTTATAGCATTTGTTTTACTGTTGGCTTTAACCCCATTGGCTTTAACCCGAGTCTCTACTTACTACTGTGTGCTGCCATCTGCAGGGGAGCTGAGGCATATCACCAAGCTGAAACCCTGGTCATTGTTTGATGTGCTGGTGGAGAAGTACGGCTGGCCCCACGAGGATGCGGCCCACTTCACCCACTTCCTCCTGCCCATGCTGGAGATGGTCCCGGAGAAAAGGGCCACTGCTGGGGAATGCCTCCTGCACCCCTGGCTCACCTCGTAGCGGTGCTCCACCCCTCTGTGGGTAGGCTTCGAAACTGCTGCCCCTCATGTGGGCTGGAGGAGGAGGGTGGGGGACGGGACTGGTGGGTGTGGTCTGCCCCAGCCCTGTTCCAGACAGAGCGTTGAATAGACCCCATTCACAGAGACTAGCACAGCACATAAGTGCAGCTTTGTGACCCTGCCCCTATTGTAGGGGTGTGGCTGTTAAGGGCGTGGCCAATTGGCCACACCACCCTGCCCATCACAGAGAGGTCCACCCACAGGCCCACGATGTGACCAACAGGAGAACAGCTCTACCCATTCCTGTCTTCCTCCATGTGCCAGTGACCCATAAGTCACGCATGCTGTCCCCCCCCCCAACATAGCACGTCTGTACGTGTCAGTCTGTGAGCCTGTGGTGGACGTTGGACTGCTGATGTTTACAGCATGTTTTCCAGCCAAAGTAGGTCAGGAGGTTTTACAGTTAGGGGAGCAGGAGTGTTGCTATGATAAACATGATTGTGTCTTCCAAGACATCTTTACTGGCAGACAGTAGCAAATACTTGCCAGTCTTGTGGACAGACCCCCCCCCAGGGAAGCTGCAGGTATGGGGAGCACTGCTAGACGGCTTTAGTCGGGAATTAGAAGTTAAACTCTCCTGATCTCCTTGACTTTGTGGACTGGACCAATTTGCCTCTGAGCTCTTGGACAAGAGGAATTGATGTCTGCTCCCTTCATCACCTCATTTCGATTCGGCCAATCCTTGTATCTAGTTTCAAATACTATACCTCTTTTACACAACCAGGACATCTTTTGAGTTTGCTGCTCAAATGTTAAGTAAAATTTTTATTGGTGGGAAGCCTTCAAAACTTAGGCTCTGCCCCACCAGACTTATTCCTGACGTTCTATGGAGCCGCAGACCCTTGACAAAGTACCCTCTCTCCCAGTGGTGCCAAGAGCCTTCCCACAGGGTGTTTACACAGCAGACTCAGAACTGCCTGCGACATTCTGCTATCCTTCAACAGGGGGTACTGTAGCCGCTGCCAGTGTGACAGGAGACTGATCTTCCTGTTCTGAGAAGCTTTCAAAAACGAGTGTGACAGCAGGTACAGTCTGACATTTTTAAAAATGTTTAGAACATGTTATTCAGTTGTGTTGACAAATTTCATTTGTTCTCTCAGTGTTTTGTTTGTGCCATTCATCCATTGGGAAGTCTCGCCTCCTGTGAAGACATTCTATGAGGTCCTTCACCAAGATGGCACCCTCCGCACTGCCCGTTCCATCACTTTTCTAGTACTGTCTTCTAAACTGTCTGGTCGCTTGTTCTCCCAGCTGCCATTTCCAGAACTGGTGTTTAAAAAGGAGTTTGCACACATACCCCCACTGAGGGTTCTTCTGTTTCAATGGCAGAGGTTTCTTGTCATATTGGAGGAAGCCTGGTTTTGTGGTCATTCCAAGGACCCCAGACCACGTCACTCCTCCTCCCCCTGCTCACCCCCATTAGTAAATTGCCTATTTTCACAATAAATACCAAGTAGATGTCAACTTGCTCTTTTGTTAATAAACCTCAATACCTTTATCAAAATAAAGTAGGAAATTCACTGGTGTCGTGGCAGTGACCAAATCTTGTTAGTGTTGAGGTGATTGTGTTTGCTCATTAGATGTTTCTCCATCTTTTTTCCCCCAGTTATTTTGTTATTTTTTTTTAGTCTTTATCTCCACCCTAGTCTTACATGAACAGTGCTGCTCTTGGATGTATGTGATGGTGGTGAAATCAGTTCAACATTTTGCAATAACAGTAGTTCTGACCATGACGTTTTGCACCAGAAGCTCCTGGACCACTCTTTCAGCCATGCTGACTGTTCTTCCATGCATCAGAGGAATGTCCTGTTTCTCATTAAGAGATTTAATAAAACTCGAAACGTTCAAACTGCCAGCTTGGCGTGAACTAGCTTCAGCCTCTGTGCCTCATAGTCAAAGTATGACTTCCCTCTTTTGCTCATTCATGTACATTCTGCACCCTCCTCATCTTCATCTCCATCTGCTGAAGTACTAATTTTATCTATTCAATTTCCCTCAGGCATGGTTTTCCCTTTCCAGCGTGCTTCATCTTATTACTAATGACAGAGAGAAAATATAACTTCTGAGCCCATGGTGGATGGAGTTACTGTATTCAGAAATGGTAGTGGGCAGGGTTACTGTGTAAGGAGGAAGGCAGGAGTAAAATCTCACTGTAACTCACTGGCAGGTTTCACCCAATAAGAATCCTCCAAGGAACAAATAGGAAGTAGGTTCATCCAATCACTGCATAATGGTGTATGATAAACCGACCCATCACAGTTTTTGACAACATGCACCAATGGGGGTCACCATAACCGTCTTCTCAGATTAAGGCCATGACTGAATTGATAATGTGAGGACATGGTGTCATACAGAAAAATCAATGTTTAAATCACAGGAGATTTTCAAAACCTTCCTCTCAACAATGAGATCAGCATAAGATGATTTACAATAATGATACAGACAAGAACACGAGAGTAAATATGCTAGATTTCAGAATGAATTTCAGTGATTTCAAAGCATATAACCATTAAACCCAACACTGCATAAGTAACCATGAGCTTGAGATTACTGGAACTCTTAGAGGATGTGCACTTCAATATTAAACACTGGTCTGAAACATTTCAATTGGTCTAATGAAATTTTGATAAAAGTAAATCCTTATTTCCTGAGACAGTTTGTTCAGGTTTGTAAAGAGACATGCAGGTAATTAACTGCACCTTCGGTGTAAATGCACAGACATTAAGAGACGATAGGGAATACATGTTCTATGCATAGATTTGCAGGACAGTATTACTTAGTTAACATTCTAGTCCTGACAATCATTATTTGGTGACTTAATATCCTGAACTCTGTTTTTACTAAACTTACAGTCTGAACATTATGACAGGGTTCGTCACTATCCAAACACTGGATATCGTTGGCTAAAGTAGCACACGCCGTCTGAGCCAATGAGCTGCATGGCACTGAGAGACATCAGACGAGAGAAGTAGCATTCCTCAGGAGCAGGGGCTTAGCGATCTCCAGGATATCCAGGTTGGGATCCAGGGACCTCCCCAACCCCTCCAGCACTATGATGGCAAACACAATGGAGGCAAAGTTGCTTTCCAGCTTCACCTATGAGACCCCCCCCCCCCCAAAAAAAGAAAAGTTAAATTGCATCCAGCCCTCATTTCAGACACACTGCGTACTTTCAAGCATTGGCTCCCTCTGCTGGACATGAGTAGAAAGTGAAATTGGGATAAAGTGCCATCTTAATCTGCTTCATAAATCGAGGTGGTTATATCTTGGACTGGTTACAACATTAGTTTACCTTGTGGGCCATCAACAGCTTAAAAACTCTGGAGAGCAGATCACCCACTTGCACCTTGAAAAGCAGACAAGCATGGGTCAGTTTGCATCATCAGCACTGAATTCTGAGGTGTCAGTGACGAAAATGCTCAGTTCTAGCAAGGTGCTAATGCTGAACGGACTCAGTTCTTGCAAGGCGCTTACACAGAAAGCGCACACTTCTAGTGAGGCAAGGCCCCAACACAGAAAACACTCAGTTCTAGAGAGGCAAGGCCCCAACACGGAAAGCGCTCAGTTCTAGAGAGGCAAGGCCCCAACACGGAAAGCGCTCAGTTCTAGAGAGGCAAGGCCCCAACACGGAAAACGCTCAATTCTAGAGAGGCAAGGCGCCAACACGGAAAGCGCTCAGTTCTAGAGACGCAAGGCGCAAACATGGAAAGCGCTCAGTTCTAGAGAGGCAAGGCGCCAACACGGAAAACGCTCAGAGAGACAAGGCCCCAACACGGAAAATGCTGAGTTCTAAGGAGGCAAGGCCCCAACACGGAAAGCGCTCAGTTCTAGAGAGGCAAGGCCCCAACACGGAAAGCGCTCAGTTCTAGAGAGGTGCGAACACTGAAAAGCTCAGTTTCAAGGCACTACATGCTGAAAGCACTCAGCTGTAATGAGGTGCTAATACAAGTTGGTTCTACGGTGACCCCAGCCAAGCACCAGGACTGCTGGTGAGTTTACATCAGCATCAACACATTCTCAATTTACTAATAATATACAATTACGCACCCACTACTGTCTTTTCCAGTTTCTTCAATCTTCAAATCACATTTAGCTATCGAATCACTCATGAAGCAGTTAAATATCTGGTGGATGTTAAATTAGCAAGGAAATGAGCTCAGATCCACTGGGTACGGGGAGCAGGTGTTCTGTGGATAAAAGCTGAAGGAGCAGAGCGGTACCTTCCCTAGTGAAAGTGTGTGGCTAAGGGCCTCGTTCACCAGTGCTGCCATCTCCTGTTTGAACCTGGGAACATCAGTGCACTCGCTCGCCCTGGCGTGGGTAAGAATCAGCTCAGCCACCTTATCGCCCTGCGGATGGTGCACAGGGAGCATTATTAGGAACACAGGCTCAGCCAAGACCGTCCAGACAGGTCTGATCCTAGGGACCCACCTGACGGTGCACCACGGCCGTGAAAACGGCGCGGAAGTTGCGAAGGTCCCCGTCCGAGAGCCATGCGACAATGCCAGCATCCAGCAGAACCAGGCGCACGGGTGGCCCGGATGGTCTCACGGTCACCACCACCGTGTCGCATAGATCCGTCAGTGCCATCGGGCCTGGGGGAGGCGGCCCCCCGTCGCCCTGCACCAGGATGTTCCCTGGGTGTAGGTCCCCATGTACAAAGTTATCCACAAACACCTGGGAAAAGACAGATAGTTCCAAAGTAATCCACCTCCCGTTTGAGGCATCTGCCCCCTGGTCCGTCCAGCTCACCATCTTCAGGAGGGCATCGACTCCCATCCGGGCAATCTTCCGCTTGACATCCTCTGGCACCTCCTGACCCAGGAAGCTTGAAATGGGCTCGCTCTCCTGTAACAGTAATTGCACTGTGAGGGCCAACATCACCTCCATTGATGGCCATTGTCATCCATTGGTGGATCTCCTCCAGGGATCCACTAGGTAAAGCGGCAATAGTCTAGGGGCGCCTCTATTAGAGCACTAATTAAAATTTATCATATGATGGTTGGTAGTTCATATCCCAGGACGAGTCTTGATGTTATGACTATTAGGGAGGTTCCTAAACTGAGTGGCTGCAGTAATACTGGCAGTCCCCAGGTTATGAACGAGTCCGCCTTTAAGCCGAATGTGTAGGCCAGTTAATAATGCACTACAGAAGAATAATCATACAGAAATCACGGCTACATGCGGTAGTGTACCTTGAAGCAATGACACGCTGAAGCTGCGCAATGTTTTCATGAATGTCACAAAGTAAAACACGCATTCATTATTAACCCAAATTTTTTATACGATGGCAGCCCGTTCATAAGCATGAGTTGTCCATAAGTCGGACGTTCTTAACCTGGGGACTGCCTGTATACACATCAATAAGCTAAAACACTAACTCCATATAAACCAAATAATGCTGAATATATCGAAGCAGGACAAGCATGTCAGAGCTGTGGGAAGCTATTTAATATGCCGTCCAAGTTAACTCCAGAAACCATCAACACTTACAAATTCTATGGATGAAAACCTGATTATGCTTATTGAGGAAAAAAAAAGGTAATTGCAAAAATATGCAAGTGTTTCTTGTTCCTGGGTAGTGAAAAGACTCAAATTGTATTTTCGTTTATACATTTTCCATATGATTTCAAAATCCTATCCATTCATACAGTATTGAATAACTTGAATAACATCAGACAGCCATTTTCACATGTTTTTAATATTCATCTGAAAAGCCTAAATCAACTTTAATCTTCTAAAATTATTTTCTTATGTAGTCTTTTTAACATAGCTATTGACCAATTTGGTCAAGCTGTTCAAAAGATTTCAAATGATCACATTTGCATAATGATTTCATCAGTGAAGTCCATGCCTCAAAGAATTCAAGCCGTCATAAAAGCCAGAGGGGGTGCAGCAAAGTACTAGTACGAACTGAGTTCTTTTTTTGTTCTTGATTCCATAATTTTTTCCTCAACATCAAGTGATTCCATATTTTTTTCCTTTTATACTTGATCTGAAAAAAATTGCAAAAATGTCATTTTATTTTTTGGAGGTATGTTTTACAAAGCCAGAATGTTCAGCTGTTAGATAAAATGGTTTCGTGTCATATCTGTGATTTCTTTTTTGGACTACATAGGAAAACAACTGACTGAACATCCTCCGAGAATAGTGATTCCATATTTTTTGCCAGGGGTTGTATACTACTATTTTTTTTTAATTCAGCACAAAATACCCCGCCTCACATTGTGGTGCCATTACCAGTTTTTACACCAGTGGAAAATCAACACCTTGAAGTACCGTATTTTTGGTACTTTCTTCAAGTACCAAAAGTATAACACCTGGTGCAGTGAAAAAGCGCCCAAAATCACTCAGGCCTCTCTCTCAGTCCATTTCATCTGCACGTCATCTACAAGTACCAAATTCTGGCTTACTGTGCAATATAGTCCAGACCTTGGAGTGCAATTTTTACAAGATATTCAGCGTTATTTACGCCATGGAGGTGGTCATAATGTTTTGGCTCATCGGTGTAGAAAGTAAATATAAGGTATCAAACAATTGTTTAAGCTCCTTAACATGAGTACAAATGCAAGCCTGTGAAAATAACTTTACAGACAATCCAAAAGCCCATAATGATGAAGCTTTGGAGGTAACTAGTTTTCACACTCACCTCAAACGTTTCCACCAAAACGTCCCTTGTGACAAATGGCCTGAGGGGTGTTGGGAACCTCACTGCATCCACGTTTCGAAAGTTGACCTGGAATCGCTCAAAGTTCTCCGCCTCACACCGAAGGTCAATCTGAGCGGAGGGACGTAATCTGCTAGATCCATCTCACGAGTAAAAATGAAGCAGGAGCATTTATGTCCAGGAGGACCTGGTAGCACAAGATGCTGCTCACCTGCCTGGTCATCAGCTTCTCAAACTCCTGCACCACCTCTGGCAGGCTGAGCCACCTGAGTCCCGGCAGGAGTGAAAGGAGTTGGCTGGCCACATGCATGAGGAGCAGGTCCACGTGAACCCGGCCCTTGATGCCTGGGTGGAGCACCTGCATGAGGAGACAGGGGCTCATTTGGCACGCAGCCTTTTCCACCACACAATAACACTAAACTGTCTAACCATCACTAATTAGCACCTCCCTAAGTACAACTACTCAGTGTTCTTCCATGGCTAGTGCTCCTAGATCAGTCCTACTCACAGATCCCTTAAATTCCACGCTGGGATCAACAAAGTTCTCCCTGACCCTATCATCTATCTAACCTATGTTCCCAAAGTAAATGCTGCTTCAGCTGCTCAACATGACCTCTTGATTAAATGAATACACACCTTGATAGCCACCGGCATAAGAGGGTTCCCAGCCAGGCCGGGTCCCTGTTCTCCTTGCCCACTCTGGGCCTCTGCTTCTCGGATCTCATCCCCCTCATCCCATCCACGCCCCCAAAGGAGAGCCAGCACTCCACTGAGCCCAGGGATCTCCCAGGCTTCCAGAAGGTCCTGCCCCTCCAGCTGCTCCAGCCACTGGTGGAACGCTGGGTCCTCCACACGGTCCACCCGGGCCATGGCCCTGTAGACCTGGGCTACGCAGCCTGAGCCCACAGGCTCCCGGTTCTGAAAGACAAACAGCTGCCTCCAGGTGTCGCCAAAGGCCCGGTTTAGGCAGCGCTGAGTGTGGGTCCAGGGGTGAGCGGGAACACGCACATGCAGCTTGGAAAAGCGATCGCAGAACTCTGGGGAGAAGAGGTCGCGCCGGGTGCTGGCCCACTGGCCTAGTTTGATGAAGGTGGGCCCAGAGGTTTCTGTGACCCAGAGCAGGGCGTCTAGCCAGAGCCCGCGAAGCCGCCACGAGACCAGGCACAGCGGGTACAACAGCAGTAGCGGGATGAACTTCAGCAGCAGGACCAGGGCGCGGAGACCCACACGCAAGGCAAAGCCAATCCGGTCAATCCGCACTTTAACTATAAACTTCCTCTGCTTTCTCTGCTGAGAGGCCAGTACCTCCTGGCAGTTGGCCACGTTCACTGTGCCCCAACAAAGCAAGCCAACCAGAGGCACCTGAATCAACATGGACCCCCTCTGATAGGGCAGGAAGGACGCTGATCTAAAGGTTACCAAATGAGGCGTTTTGACTTGTTTTACAATACATTTTAGATTGACCAAAAATCTTCTGCCACTGAAAGCAGCCAACTTAAAGTACATGATTGCAATTGTTGTATGGTCCTGTCCTTTGAAAATGACTTCATATGAAATTACAGCAAAACTCGGACTGCATCCACCCAACATTACATACTGGAAGTGCTGAAGCCTAACTCAAGCCTAATTCGCGGCTCTCGATTCCCATTTTACTGGAAAAGCTCAAAGACAACAGCTGCATCTTTAAATTGGTAAAATATGCTGCAGCGTTTGTGGATCAAAGGGTCGGTGGACATGATGAATGAGTATGAGTGACTACACACGCAGAGGTAACGTGGTTAGCGAGAATACATCAATCCGGAGCACTACCTGAGGGATAAGAAACGCGTGTTACCATTGCAAGTAGCTGCGAGTGTCTAACTTTCGCGTCAAGCTGCACGCCTAACCTTCGCTTCTGGACAATTCCGCTCTGTGGGTGGAATCACATGCAAGTGTGTGTGTAATCCCCCTCAATATTATTCTGCAGACATCTGTATCACTCACAAGACCGCGTTATAGCAAATAAAAATAGTTTAACCTCCGTTGGTTTAGAACAACTGCACCAGAATACAGACAGACTGGCCGCCTGCTGTAGGTCGAACTTCCTGCCTGCGCCTCGTCATACAGGCTGTCAGTCCCTTCTTAAAGGCGCACACACATATATTACTGTAGTTGTTAATAATAAAACAATAATAATATGTACTACTACTAAAAATGATAATAATCCAGGGTGTACCCCAGCTTTGTGGTCTATGCTGTCTTAGCCAGGTTTCCCCCAACTCTAACCCTCACTAAAAAATCGGTTGGATGGCTGAATAATTGGTGGTAATATGGTATTATTATATTACTAGTACACAATAGTACCCACAAAGCACACATACGTCTAGCCAGCGTCTGCCCGACGTACAAAAGATACGTCTAAACTAGATAATACTCAAGTCGCTCGCTAATTGTCAAGACATATATGTGAGGTCAGTTTTGGATCTGCAGCAATGACGACCTGTTTGCGATTTTCCCGCGATGTTTTTAAAGCTGCCTAGTATTTGTGACCTAATATAGACGTATGTGTGATACTAGGGTAGTGTTACAGAATTATAATAGTAGAAATTACGGTAGTATTAAATCTAGGTCTGTGGCAGACAAGTCACAACTGCTGGCTCCGCACCTGTCTGAAGCTTAGCATTGTTATTGGCTGTTTGCTGTGTTCCATCGTATTTTCATTGGTTGCTTTCCTTCACACTCGATTGGCTAGCAGTCAATAAGAATTAAAACCCGAAGCGGGAGCCCACATGAATCTGTCCAGCGTGCTGTTTTTGAACGTCATGGAAGAGTGGTAAGATTATTTTATCTAATTGTTATAAAAAGAATTTGATTTAAAATGTATGATAAATTAACGAAAAAACGTAAGCGAAAAGAAATGTGTGGCATCTATATTTGCTGTGAAACCTCGATAGTGTGGAAATTACGATTCCACACTCATAAAGATTTATTGCTATAGTCATGAAAATTATTCGCTAGTGCGTGTATTATTTTTTTGTTTATTAAATTATATACATATAATTTGGTCCCAGTAGCTAACATGTTTTGTAAGCGGAGTCATATTTAGCAGCTGTCATCGCCAGCTGGGAAAAGACCAGGAACCAGCTGCTTTGACACAAGGCAACACCGCTGGGTTTTGGAGGGAACCCCATTCAAAGATAGTCAATTGTGCAGTTATTAGGTAAAAGCATAGATCAGAGTAAATGAAGTTATATAAGGACATTGGATTCCATGCAGGCTGCACCATGCAGTTACCCCGAGGAACAGATGCTAAATGGATATGAAGGAGCCTGGCAATCTTCTTGGCACCATTACCATTTTCAAACTTATTAATCAAAGTGGTTCTCAAATAATTAGACAGCTGCCTAATTTTAGACCTAGTTTAGAACTGGCCTAAATAATCACTTAATGGACCAGTCAACAACAATCATACAGTCTCCAAGCTATTAGGGGTCAAATACTTATTCAGTAACAGATTTCAATGATATGTTCTTTATCATTGTTGCATAATTTGATTTTTAAGATTTTTAGTGAAAATATATTGCTCAAGAGGCCCTCGTCTATATGTTACGGTATGTAACTAAAGATTCATTTTCAAATAAAAATATTACAGGAACTTTAAAATTTGTCTAGGAGGTCGAATGTTTTTTCAACCCACTGTATCTCGTTTAAAAAACACATTCTTTATTGAAATCATTGTTAGGTGAAAAAATCATGCAACAGAAACATTCACTCGTTGCAAATTTCAGAACGTCAGAACTGTGAATAGTCGAGAGCAGTAAGCCTACATATTAAACTATATTCTGTTTGTCGCATTAACTTAAACTTTCCTTAGACCTGAACAACACGGAAGTTTACATAAAAATGATAAAATTGCATGACAGACACAACCGATAATTCGCGTTATACTTCGGTAATTGCATTTATAAACTAGGTCTGGTTTAAACCATTCCTTTTAAACCTTTTTCTGAATTAAATGCGGTTAAAACACCGCAGTACTGAGAATGACTCGTGCGCGCGGCAGGGGGTGGATTTGCTTGGGGGAAGGATTTCGGCTCAAAACCATAACATCAGAACATTATTTTTTATATATCAACTAGTATTAAAGAATCCCCAGCGGAAAAGTAATATTCACATTAACTTTATAATGTCATTTGATCATTTTCATTAGAAACCTGTTACATTTAATGAGATTTCGCGTTTTGCTGTCAACTTCATATTTCATAGAAATTACAAGGCTATACCCGTCTGTATTTCACCATTAAAACTGGTACATGGCTACACGAACGAGCGCGCGCGCGGACACACCGCGATGTAAATAGTGGCGAAATCTCCACGCAGTAAGAGCTTTTTACGTTAGAGCTGAGTGATGCCTTGAGAGAAATGTGCTGTGTGAGGGTGCCGTGTCTACAGAAATCCGTTCTTCGTTATTAACTTTATTGTTAATCCGGATTATCCAATTTTTCTAATCGTATCGGTAGTCTACTTATGTCTTTTCCCTGTAACTGTAACAAACAGTTGCGTTTTTTTGTATGCTGAATATAACCGGATTCTATGCATTCCGGTAATCATCAAGCCTGTTTTGTCAATCAGGATTATGAGCATATTTTTAAACCGCGCATTTTCCTAGATGAGACTGTCGCTGTTTAACTGTACCAGGCTTATAAAAGTGCTATTCTTCAGAACCAGCAGGTGGTAGTAGATTCACAGTTACAAACCAAACAAGTGAGGAACTGGAGCATTTCACTTGTTTATATGTAGTCATGTTTGTTTAAATAATTTATTTAATTTTTTGTAACTTTTCCTTCTTTAATCAAGCATAGGCTAATAGCGGCAAAATGGCAGCCATGTAAGACTGCAGTTTAAGTCAGCACCCTTCTCCAGTTCTAATGCCATGGTTAGTCAAGTCACTGTTGGGCCCCTGAGCTATGTTCTTAACCAATTGCTCCCTGATCCAACCCTCTCAACAGTACATCTCTTTGGATAAAACCTAAATAAATAAAATTCTTTTTTTTCATTGATTGCCCTTGTCTAGCACAGGGTGGACATTTCCATCAGTGTGGTTCACTGTTTTTACCAGTATTGCTTTCTTGTGCAGAATCTGTCAGCCAAACCTAACATGGTGAGGGGGGTGTCTGGGGGGGGGGGGTGCAGGTCACATTGATGGGTCCTCAGGTGCATCACTACTCATTACTTTACAGTCTCAGTGTTATTGACCCTCTTCAAAGCTAGGAAACACTTAAACACGGCAGCTTTGTGGAACAGTTCAGACAGACCTGTTACTGAGTGGAAATGGCACAAAGAAGCAAAGTACTCAGCAGGAAGGGTACGCTTTCAAAGTCCTTTCAAAGAGAAGCTGGAAACCCCTTTGGTTTTTTTTTTCTTTGGTTAGTTTTCTTCTGTTGGAGGCTGCTGTTTAGGTATTCAGTGATGCTGCCTTGCCCCTTTCTGTTCTGAGCAGAATGCATGGTCTCCGTGGAGACTGGGGACCCACGATCCCAGCCAGCTGCAGATTAGTTCAGTGGGAGAGATGGGATGTGGGGGTGGGGCCAGAGCCGGTGACGGATACAGAGAGGGACTGGAGGGAGGGGTGGGAAACGATCTGGAGAAGCGAAGAGGGGTGCAGTGACTCTAAGAAAAGATAACTGCAGTTTGCAGTTTCAGAAGACAAAGGACAAGAGTGAGACAGTGGAAAAGGATAAAGCAGAATTGAATCCAGCAGGATTTGGCTGCATTTCACGCAAGTTTGAGGGAAGCTGATTGTTTACTGTTGCACTGAAAAACCAGTAGCTTTTATCACAGTAAGGAGAACTGGACTAATTGGTGTGGTACCTGAAGGGACAGGAAGTGATGGGAAAGTTGAGGAAAGCAGGGACCCCAAGCTGTCTGACAGAGTCATGAGAGTGGCGGCTGATCTGCCCAGGTCACATATCAGAGAATGAGGGGTCACAGAGACTGGGTCTCTGCAGGGTCTCTCCGGCAGAGAAAGGTAAGGAAGGTGTTTCTGTGCCTCTGTCTGTCTGTCTTGTATTCCTATGTTTTGCGACCCTTGTGGAGACACACATTTTATTGTTACCCGAACAATAGAACCTGCATTACAGGGACAAAACAAATGCCTTAAAAGAAAAATTGTGAAAAAGTATGAATATCGAAATTCTTTCTGTTGTTGTAAAGGGGTTTTGGAATTGTTAATTCCATTAAGGACAGGCAGAGAAAAGATGGAGGCAAATATACTAGTTTGTTATATTCGTCCTACCAAGGATTGTTTTGTCACTACAGTCCTTTTGAACAGAAGCTCATATAGAAGCACATTCATACACTGTACACCTTGTTTTTTTTAGTCAAGGGTTACAGGTGTAGTATTTTATGTGGTTTGAATGCATCAGTGTAGAGGACATTGTGAAAGTCCTGGTATTCTGTGTGGTCTGTTATCTGCTGGAAGGCACTATACTGTCTTGAGACATATTCCATGCCGCATTGTGGTATCAGAAACTAGCATATTGAGATGGGCATGAAGTGGATTTCATCCTAGACTGCAAAGAGCTCCCTGTGGCGACATTTGATTGGCTGTTTAGGATTGGTCTTCCTTCCTCAATCTGAACCCAAAACTTTTAGAAACTATTGTGCAAGTTTACTTTCCTTGTTGCCTTTGGAATGATTCAAATGAACCCTAACTCCTTTTTTATTGCACATTTAAAGATGTGACTCCAGCTAAGATTTATTTATACACTGAGCTATTATTCCCTGTGTTTTCTTCAGGGAGAAAAACTGATTCACTGAGTCTTTGAAACAGTCATTGGTAATTAGTATGGTAAGTTCTGCGGTACTGTCACCAAAAAATAATTTTGGTATGTGTATTAAATGAAAATGGCCGCTATTCTTCTGTCTGAGTCATACCGGGCATGCTGCCTGGTTTTGATGTGAAACACATATGTCTGTCTGACAGCAGCTTTCTGTATGGTCCTACAGCACAGTGGAATTAGACGCATGCTTCACTCAATCACGTTAAATGGGATGCCTGCATATTTCAAATCCCAAATAGGAAAAATAAAAAATAGCAGCCCAGTGCTCGGCAATAAAAGCAAACAGGAAGTCAGAGACAACTGATGCTATTTCTGCTTTTAAGGGAACCCTCTGCCCCTCACTTGTTTATCGGATTGAATCAGCACACATTCCAGGCTCTGTTATTGCAAAGAAAGGGCCATAAATGTTTATAGGTCCTGAAGATGCCAGTGAAAAAATCACTTGTTTTGCTTTTACTGTATAAACTGTCAAAATCCTTGTTAGGAATATTATAATCTTTGTTTTTTCTTTTTTCTTTTTTTTATTAACGTTGGATGAATGCACACTATTTTTAACACCCAGCTCATAGATCACTGTAATGCGAATCAAGCTGGCTTTAAAGAGGCCCCTCATGTTTCCAGATTTTGCAGTGTGCAGTGCGGACCCAGACAGACCTGCTGGTGAATAAGACATCCAGAGATTCCACTGCCATTTTGCTTTGACACAGTTTTTTTTATCAGAGAGTTTAGAGAGCATTTGTGGCTTTCTTCCCTTCCTGCTGCACCCCCGAATCACCCCTGCTTCCTGCCCTGCCATGGTTTTGGCGTTTTGCTTGCGACGTGAGTACTGGCATCGTGTTCACATGAGGGTGGTCTGTGTTTGCCTGCATTTCGGCTACCATTGGAAATGTGAGGGCTCTGGAATGGCAGTTTTAAAGTCAGTTTTATTGCTTTTTAACAAAATATTTTTTATCATGCTTAACAACACAATTTTATTAACCCATTATATTCAAGAATAAATGGACAAATCAACATATTTTCATTGAAATTAAACCTTTGAACTCAAACAGTGCTTTTAAACCCTGCCATGGTGCATAAGAAAAATAGTGAAAAAAATTAAATGATAAAAAACACATAGATAAAGAGATGCAAAGAAAAAATACAAAAGATGCAAATAGTCTATCTAAAAAAAACAAAATGGAAAATCTCAAAGGTCTGAGTTCAGCAGACTTTCACCAGACTTTTGCCTGGCAGCCATCATGGGGGGGGGCAGTTAAAGATGGTAAATGTCCCTGCAGTTCCACCAGCCATCTACATCATGGAGTAAAGCCATATCAGACACACACAACCCCCTGTGCCCCCACAGATTCCCCACATTTTGTTTGCCATTCGTTGTCTGTAAACAGACTGGGCCCCATTCAGACATGTTTCATGTCATGGATTAACCATCAAACTAGAACTGCAATCTTAAGATACTTCTTTCTTTGCAGTTTGTACTGTATACCTACAGTATATAGGATTTTTTTACACAAGCCTTGTTCCCCTGTTCCTTTCAGAGCGTAAGTTGACTCAGTTAGGCAGTAGGGCATATCAAAATCAAAACAGACCAACATATAACCTAATAGGATGTCCAAAAATCTGATACTTTTTTTTTTATATACAGAAAATGCCGATGGAACTCTGAGAGAATGTTGCTGGATGGTCTTCTTGCTGTTTGTTAATGATTTTTCCAGCTTTCCCTTGACTGGTCTCAGCATTCTCTCTCAACAAGCTGAATCGCTTCAGCATTGTTGGTATCATTCAGTGTGATATTGTCCGTTCTTGTCAGTGTTTATAGATAGATACAGTGATATTGACAGATCCCTTCAGCATTCTGCCTAAAGCTAATTTAATTAATGAATTAATTGTCCTACTTTGGTAATTAAGAGAAGTGGTTATAGCAAAATTATTAAACACACAGCCATGGGCATAAGTCATGGTTACAAACCCCCCCATAATCAAAACTGGCCAATGCGTGCCCCTGGACCCCCTTAAATGGGTGGACACCTCAACCCTCCCCCCTAGTATTTAACCCAAAGTTACACCCTTGCACACTGCTCTTTAAATGCCGAATCGCTATCAAGTATTTCTCAAACGCTAATGTGTTCAGCCCAGTGATGATCCTGCTCTAGCCTTTGTTCTAGTAAGATGGTAGTTATATAACTGAACAGTCTCTGGGCGCGTCTTACACCCATCAGAGGACAGCCTGATGCCACTGGGCACGTCTTACACCCATCAGAGGACAGTCTGATGCCAATCATAGGAGTGATGTTATTCAGATGAGGAGCAGCTGCGAAGAGGAGTAGGTCTATTTTCCTCTAGGTGACACACACCCAGGAATGAAGACATTCACACAGGAATGGACATTAACTTTCAGGCAGCTGGAACGACATGTACGCAGACAGAAATCATCACTATCACTGCTGTATCTAAGGGGGTTTGTGTCCCCTGATGTTTAAAGAACATATCAGATGGTTGCCCTGATCTCCAGACAGAGCAGGATACTTCCGCCCTTCAAATGGATTCCAACATTCCTACTGCACATTGTCATCCAGAGTCATATGTTTTGAGGAAAATATAATCTCCCGTGCTGATGATAATTAATCCTGTTGACAGAAACTTTGCATGGAAAAGCTGGAAACATTTATTGTATCTATAATTCAGTTGTTGCATTACATGCAGTTACCATTTATCTCACATTGGATAACGTGACACCTAGAAAAGATTAAAACTGTCATTATGTGTCTGCAAGTACATTATATATATAATATGATATGACTAAGTCTTATATAAATGTGTTGCTTGGGATGTGTAAGACATGGAGAGTGGTGGATAGATTGAGTAATTCTATTGGTATACATCAGATTTATACCATATTAGATGGTCAGTCAAAGATAAACAAAAATGAAAAATCAAGAAGGTGGGACAGTTGCTTATTCTGTCTTCCTTCGAAAGCGAACACTTACATCCGTGACTGATGTCACTTTGATTTCCGGTGAGCTGAGGGCTTTGTGCCCCGAAACACTCTTGCTTTCAGCCGTCTCACTCCTCGTTTCTCTCATCACCGCGTCCAGTTTCCGCAACCTCTCTAACCAACATACAAGCCCTTCCCTGTTCCATATGCCAGACTGGTCAAACTGATGGATGGGCCAATGCATTGGAACGCTTAAGTTCAGCAGTGGGTCTGACCACATTATATAGTTTCGCACACTCTGTCTGGCCTGTATCCCTGAACCAACACAGCATATGCAGAAGTGCAATTTCCTCATTGGCCCATCAGGTCATGCTTACTCTTCCAAAAACCTACAATGACGATTGAAATGTCCTGTCTCAAAACAACGTTTATCAGCTAGGCTCAGCATCTGATCCATCCTTTGCCAAGGGGAGCCTGGGTCTTAAGGCACAACCTCATTTAGAGTGGCTTTAGCTATTGAACTGTTACCCATCTGTACAAACACATAGTCTTAATGCATATTTTCTGTACACGAATAGCTTCCTGGTAGAGTTTAGGGTCAGGACATTTATGAATTGTCCAGTTCTGCCCTCTCTCTGTGTTTGGTATCTTCATGGCTATGGGCAGACTGTGACCTTGTACATTGTACTGCTTTGTTGTATTTCTGCACTGTTATATCCCCAAAGTAATAAGTGAGGTTATAGATGGATAAAACTGAAAAATAAGATGGAAAAAAAACATAAATGAATAGTCTGATTAGCTTTTGAGTAGCCTCACTGCCTGAGGGTAGAAGCTGTTATAGAGTTTGCCCACGATCCGATGCTCCGATGTAAGTTTTTGTGTGAATGTAGCAAGGGAGAAGACGCACGTGTGGTGTTTAAATCATGTGGAGCACTTCATCACGGTGTTGGGGCAAAGCAGGTGGCCGAGACTAAGCAGTAAAGGCAGCCACAAAGCCAGAAATACTGCCTAGTTTATGGCTCCCTTAGATTCTGGCCTCATTGTGTCACACTGGTTGATTCTTGGCTGATTCTGAGTAGTCATTTTGGACCGACTGCTCAGAGTAGCTGAAAATGGCATTTTAAACACTGAGCCCCTAAAAACGTGCCACCTGATAATTGTGTAAATGCAAGAATTATTACTTGTGTAAGCTGTGTATCAATTGACCAGCCTTCACTGCGCTAGTCAATCTGTGTATTTTTCTTCTGCAATGATCCCAGATCTACACAATGTGGCTTGGAGACTCATTCTCCCAGAGGGTGGACTGGGGTGAAAAAAAAAAAATGATAAGGTGACATTTTGGCTGTTCGGGTTCATATTCGATCTTTAGTTTCTCATTTATGTTGTGTCATTTTCCTCAGGGAAATGTGCTGGAGTACGGGGGGGGGGGGAGAGGGGGGTGTGATGTTTTTCTGAAACATGTAACCCTTGTACAGCTGAAAGTAATTTGTGTGTGCTGGCTAGCTCAACGCTGATGCAACTCCCCTACCCCCCTCCACCCTAACCCCCCCACGGCTCAACGGAGCTTCGTAATATCCTGGAGTGAAGACGGAACACTTATGGAGGGGGGGCAGGGGCTGGGGTTGTGAGTCAATTAATTCCCTAAGAAATGAGCAAGGAGGGAGAGTCTGATGAAGGCAAACAGGGGGGGGAACAAATCAAACATGAACTATTCTCAGCAAGCAGAGGATTCACTTTGGTTTGAGCAGTTGGCAGTTTCCTGCAGTTTCCTTTATTTGTTTCTTCGTCTGCTGGGAAGTTAGAAGTTTTGTCCTCAGTGGGAGTTTTTGCAGGAAGATGAGCGGAGATGGTCGGGGTCCCGAGGTCAGTACAGAGATGTCTGGCATCCACACATGAGCCACCTCATATACATGAGTTAATGGTTCATGAGTTCAGTGTTATTAAAAAGAATTTCTGCAGAAGGTCATATCTGCAACCTTAAAATATAAACTGACTGAAATTTTTGCCCTGAGTTTAGCAGAAGGTTCAGTAACATAGGTTGCATAAGTCACTTGTGTTCAAAGATGGATTCCTCCTTGAGGTGCTAAATCATGTGAATGTTAGTCGGTAATCTAGCTGGCACTAAGGTCTTGTGTCATAAACATCCTGTGTCGGTAGATGCCGACTCTGCTGGTCCAGTGGTGCTGGGACTATAATATAGTCCAATAAGGTTCTGGTGGTCTCATAACAAACTGAATGACCAGGATGTTGTTCCTTGCATTCTGTCAAGGCTTCAGTTTATTTTTCCATTGTTATCTCCATCTCGAGAAATTTTTCTTTATTCGATTTGTGTTAGGAGCACAAGGGCAAAAACACAGGTTTTCCATGGTGTTCCCAATCACGAGTCCTCAATCCTTCACAATGTCTTTCTGAAGTCTTCTGAAGACTCACAATAGCAGTTTCCTCCCTATTTATTTGAAGATGCTGGTCAGGAAGTGACACTAGGGCTGACCTCCTAATGGACACATGCAGTCCCATTTCTGCTCCACGTCACTGTCCAGGCTGGACCCAGCCTCCCGCTTAGGGACTCATTGAGATGTCTAACTCTGTGTATCTGCCTGACTCTACATCTGTCCTTGTCTTCCTTTCTTCTGCAGCAATGTGCTCAGAATGCCAGTTGCTAATAACATGACTGGCGGGCAGGCTCTGCAGCTCTGCACAAACACTGTCAGCTGTGCTTACCAATCATTTGACGGGTAAGTTCCGGGGATGGGCAAGTAATATTCTCATTAGAACTGGTAGGTGGAGACCATGGGTCTCATTTATCAAACGTTGTGTGAATTTCCTCAGGAAGAAATGTGTATAAACAAAAAATTGGCATTCTCAAAAAAAGTTCGGATTTATCCAATATAGTATGCAGATATGTACACAATTTCCCCTTGATAAATTGGATCTTGTAAATGTGTGTACATACACAAGCCTGAGATCCTGCCCAGCTGCCACCCACAAAGCATACAGTAAATGGTCAATGGCAATTAACTAACTGCTCATGATATGCAAATAAGGCCTTTTGAATATCTCAGTCCAACAATATCATCTGTAAATCAAAAATCATGAAGAGGAATTTTGAACAGCGTGAATTAGAGGCATGACAAAACATATCTGGGGCTCTAATGACATTTATCACTAAAAAGCAATATATTGATGTTCTTCCTATTTATTTATATCACATCCTACAGCTGTTTCTAGCACTTTTGCACTATTTTACACTTTGGGATTACATGCCAAACCACACTTTGTTGTCCAAGTGCTTGTACTTTGTACAACGATAATGAAGTTAAATCTAAACGGTGTGTGGACTGACAACACCGCTGCTAAATTCTGGAAGCTCTGTGGAACACGCTATACTCAAGAGAATCAAGAAGTGGTCGGATATGGAGACGGAGCTGGCCGCTTACACAGTCTTTGTAACTGTCAGAGGCAAACCCACACTTCACCCTCAAATTCCAACATGCCAGTGGCATCTGCAAAATTCCTAATCCAGCTTCGTCTGTAACCAATATATGTATAACCGAAGCTGATAAGCCTAGCTAAGGTAAAAAATAAATTTCAGGGACCTGATGGCATCTTGTCTATAGTGTTAAAAGAGATGAGGGATATTGTTTGCCGATCTTTAACTTTGCTATTTTAGAAATACTTATCTGCTGGTGTGGTAACTTCAGATTGGAAGCATGCTAATATAACACCGATATTCAAAAAAGTGGATAGAAGTAATCCAGCAAACTATACTGTAGGCCAATCAGTTTAACTAGCATTACTGGAAAGGTACAGTAATGGAAGCTCTAATCCAAGTGAAAATGGGTTCAACCTGGATTCAAACAACATTTTGAGGGACAGCCTACATGGATTTAGGAGAGGTAGGTCCTGCTTAAAAAAGCTTCTTGAGTTCTTTATGGAAGCTATAAGGGAAGTTGATTGTGAAAAGGACTACTATCTGATTTACTTACAGTAGATTTCTATAAGGCCTTTGGTGTCCCCCTCAAATGGCTCCTGCTTAAGCTAAAAGCAGCAGGGATTTTATAAACCATAGCAGCTTATGTTGAAGTTGGTTAACAGACAGTAAACAGAGGGCAGTTATTAAAGGCACGATGTCTCAGTGGACCTCCGTTCATTGTGGATACCCCTGGATTCAATTTTAGGACCACTATTATTCTGAATTTAAATAAACAATATAGACACTAATATATGCAGTAAATTGGTTACATCTTCAGACAGCATCAAAGTGGGTTGTGTAGCAGATACTGAAAAAGTGGCACAGAGGCTGCAATGCGATCTTAATTTTTGACTGGGCTGATACCTGGCAGATGAAATTTTATGTAGATAAATGTAAGGTAATGCATGCAGGGAGCAGAAATATAAAGTGCAGATATTTTATGGTTTCCACTGAAATAAAGGTAGCTGATTATGAGAAAAGGGCCAATAGAATGTTGGGTTATATCTCTAGGTGTGTGGAGTTTAAGTCAAGGGAGGTGATGTTACATTTATATGATTCCTTGGTAAGACCCCATCTAGAATATTGTGTGCAGGTTTGGTCACCATACCTTAAGAAGGACATGCTGCATGGTGCAACGGAGGGCTACGAGAATGATTCCTGGCCTTAGAGGAATGTCTTATGAGGAGAGGTTAGCTGAGCTGAATCTGTTCTGAACTGAGGAGATGTTCTTGGTATATAAAATTGTAACAGGTCTGGATGCTGTTCAACCAAATAGTTACTTAAGTATTAGCTCAAATACAATAACTTGTGGCCATAGGTGGAAATTAGCGGGAGAATATTAGAAATTGAATTTGAGAAAGGACTTCTTTATACACTATATTGCATAGTTAGAGTATGGCATAATCTTCCTGTTATTATAGTGCAAACTAAAATCATTTAAAATCAGAGGTAGAAAAGATTTTAACAACTTTAAGCTGTTAATTGAATTCTCCCCAAGTGAACTTGATGGGTCAAATGCCCCCCTCTCATTTGTAAACTTCTTATGTTCTTATGGATATGTAATGTCCAGTAGGTGATTTGTTACTTTTTACCAGGGTCGGCCCAATGGGGGCACGCCCCTGACCGCAAACGACCAATCAACTCACCCACGCATAATTAAATGTACGCCTTCCAAAGGATATTACTGCCGGACTTCTTCTCCATAACTGTGAAATACCTGATTATGTGAAGGGAAAAAAGAAACCAAGAACCATTATTCCATTCATATCCCAAATTCATTTTCCCAGATTGTAATCAGTGAATTACGCGATTCCTTGGTGGTTTCATGCACAACAAACCATATTAGAGAAGCCTGAGAAAAGACTTTGGAGTAGAAGCGTCTGAAGAGCTATGAACCGAGGCACTATCCCTCACCCATCTTTGTTCAACAATACTTGTCACGGGATGATAGTGATAAATTGCATAGACTCCACAATTTAACTATAAATCTAAATTGTGTCCATCTGTATTTTCAATGTGTGACAGGTATAAAATTACTGAAACTTCAGTAGTACATGTTTTTTGGTTCTGCCCTAAACTGTATGAGTATTGGGACAAACATTTATGCTTTTCAAAGTCATATGATGAAGGTGGTGAGTTTGATTACAAACTACTAATTCCTGTTTTTTTGGTTTTTTTTGGAAGAAACTATGAAGTTGCATATGACAGTTTCCAGTAATGTTATGCGGTTGTAACAAACTTTGTCCTTATTGATGTGGCACAATTAAATGTTTTGCTAAATGTTTTGTTTGGAAAAGATTCATGGAGAAAAATGGAAAAGATTAATTTGGAAAAACATCATATGATTTTGGTATTCTAGAGGAATGTCTGCCTCTCTTCCCGTCTTGCGTTTGGTTCTCTAATGCAAATCTTGTGGGAGGAGGTGGTTTTAAAATTGCTGCAGGTAGGGGAGCAAATATACAACAGGTCCGGGAATTTATCTAGCACAAACCACAAGGCTGCTCAGAGCAAAAAACAGAACTCTCCCTGCTGGGGGATAGAGGGGGTTGCCAGGTTACCCTTCTCATGTGCCCTCAAATCACCTACTGGGAATGCCTTATTATGCAGTGTTGTGCCACAGCAATTGAGAGATACTGATGTGGTGCATGAAACTCAAAAGGAATGGGTAAAGAGTTGACCCAGGCCTTGAAGTCTGAGCAGGTGGTCTTTCACCAGCACATAATTATAAAAGAATTTCTCTTGAAAGCCTACATCAGCTCATACACCACTGATCATTACAAACATGTAAAATTTACTGATCCCAGGTGTAAATTCTACAGTAGCAAAGAATGTACAGTTGAAAGCAAAATGGACAACAAGCAAAGACGTTACACATAGTGCAAACAGTAAACAAATAAGTAAAAATAATTTTGGGGGTTCAAAACTTGTTTCCTTATCAACTGTATGACAACCGGATTTAGATTCAGTTCATTTCAAGAGGATATCACAGATTTGATTCCAAGTAGCTAGAATGCAAATTTTTGTTATCAGAAATTCAGCTGTGACTAGTCATAATATGCATTTCTGCTATCAGAAATTTGACTGTTAACTAGTTAAAATGCATATGATTGATACAGGAAATTGAACTGTGACTAGTTAAAATGCCAATTCTTGCTATTGGAAATTCGATTTTAGCTAGTGAGATTCCAAACGTTAATCATTACAATGGGAGTTGGAATTTGAATTAGTTAAAATGGCAATTACTGACTGACTACATTTTTATTTTGGGTAGACCTACCTGTATTGTGCGTTCTGTAGAGCTGACGGAATTTACTTCAGCAGTGCTGTGCTGTCATTCAACATACCTTGATGACCCTGTGGTAGATTTACTGAATGCCTGCAAGGTAAATACTGTAAGCAGGTGTCAAGGGCCCGTGGTTTCAAGGGCCCGACGTTTACTTTGTGGGGTCTCATTCATTGATGAATGTGTTGCTGGAGTTTTCAGGGAAATCAGTGCAACAGTTATACAGTACAAGGCTGGCATGGGTTACAGCCTTTTTAAATAGTAAATTCATTAAAGCACTCATTTGCGAAGTGTATGTACCTGCAATTCATTTGCATTTTTGTTTGAATGCATTTTTTTATCTATCACTGAAATTGACGCAAAGTTTGATAACTGAGAGTCCTGGATTAAACTCTTTGTTGCATTTGTTTGTTCTTTGTTCTTTGTTTCCATTTAATCTGGCACTTACATGACATTTGCAAAATATATAGTAAAGAACATTTTGGAAGCTTTCTGGATACTGGGATTTATGTTGTAATATCTATCGTAAATAATTTTTATTTCTTAAGTTTAGTAACCGCATGATTCTTCCTTTGCCAGCAGCTGATATTTTTTAGGCTATCCGTTTTTACTCGTCTACAGATTGTGTGCAAACAAATGTACAAAGGAAAATACTGGTAATGGTCCAAAGAAAGGGGAATTTGGGCTATAATGGAGATAATGTGATGTTCTATAATGTTTTTTTTCTGTATAAATGTAAGGGTGAAAGATGCTAAGGATCTGAGCTGGCTGGTTCTTTGGAATAGCTGACAGCCATAGTGCTTTTGAAATAATAGAGGGTCCTCATGGGAAGGTTTCCCTCTCCTCAATCTCCGCTCATGTCGGAGCCCATCAAGAAACGAAAGAAAGAACATCCAAATTTCAGATTGTTCTCAAAAACACTGGAAAAATGCTTCGTTAAACTTTGCACCGTAATTGAGCCTGACACTCTGCTGTGAGAGTGACATGTCATGTGGCGGAAGGGTATTGGAACTTGCATCCCACAAATGGGAAATATTCAGAGACGCAGTTTACTGCATTTCTTTTTGTCAGTGCCTGTCTTTCAGCTGCAAATATTTAATTTTAGCTGCTTTGGCCAAACGCGTAACCGTAGCTTGATGATGTTCAGATTTCCGGGTTCCTCCTGCTTGCATTTTTTTGAAAATGTGGGTTTGGCCGTAGGCTCCGGAGCCGTGGGTTCAAAGTCCAAGACGTTGCATCTGCGCCCCCCCAGAGGCCAGGCTACAGCTGGGACAGTCACGCTAAGTCCCCCCTCTCGTCACTGGACAACTTGAGGGACAGCTTAGAGTCTCCCAGAATGCCTGTCCGTAAGAGGGCGCCCAAAACAAATGAGCTGGTAGGAGGAGACCTTGCCCCCCAAAGCCAAGCGGGGGTCAAGATCAGAGACAGCATCCGGGAGAAAATATCCCAGTGGGAGAGCAAGAACGAGGCTTCCTTTGCATCCCCAGCAATGACCATGAAAGGACCAGAGGCTGCGGGAGAAATGGATTGCAAAACCTCAGAGGAACCAAAGGGACAAGGCAAGAGGGTCGCCATCTGGGAGCAGCAAGACTCTGGGAAGGAGAATGCAGGAAGGCTGGGGGATTCAAGGCCCAGATCCCATGAGGCAGCTGGGGGAAGCAGGGAACAGATGTCGGGGAAGGCGAACCATGGGAAAGCAGCGGATGATTTGCAAGAGAAGTCAGTCCTGACTCACACCAAGAAGCTGGAGCGGGATCTGAACGAGGGGCCAGGTGACCCCCCCACAGCTCGGTCGGAAAGCTACTTCTGCCTTCCCCATAAGGAGGAGCTGCAGCAGGCTGGCAGGGAGGAACAGGAGCCCATATTTGGATCTCTCAATGGGACAAGGTCCAAGAGCTCCCTCTGGGGTCACAGGGGGAAGCTGGAAGGCAAGGCCAAAGAGCTGCCCATTAACCCCGTCCCCAAACCCCAGCGCACGTTCCAGTACCCTGTTCCTACGGGGGGCTCTCGCCCAGCTCTGTGCAAGGAGAAAGCACAGAGGAACCTCCCACCGCTGCCCTCCACAGCTCCTCCCTCTCCGGGGGTGACCCTGAGGCCCCACCAAGAAGGAACAGGGAAAGCTAGCCACAGGTAGGGAGTGGGGAATGACCTTTTAAATCTTAAATTCAATTTTTAAAGCACTGCTGTCATGTATTATTTATTGATGGGTCTGTGTGTGTGTGTGTGTGTGTGTGTGTGTGTGTGTGTGATATAGGAAGCAAAGGGTGTTATTTGGTTCCACACTTGACTGAGATAGATTTTGCCTTTTCCCCCTATGCACCCCTAACAGGAAGTCAAAAGAGTTTGAAGATGTTTTATGGTGCTCTCCCCGAGATGGCAGGGTGGAATGGTATGCCCAAGCAAAGCTCTCCATTACTCACACCCAGTCAGAGGAGAACATCTACGAGGACATCCTAGGTGAAGCCCAGAAACATGTGGTACAGGACGTGGATTGGGGTGGGGGGAGCTATGGGTGGCATGGGTTTTTTTATGGGGCTGTCGGCCACATGCTGGTAACCCACTTGTTTGGGCAGAATTTGATATGTTTGTGTAAATATCCATGAAGGAATCCATCCATCTAACCATCTTGCAGCCACTTAACAATTACAAGGTCATGTCTAGGAACCGGTGGGATGTTATGTGGAGTGTCACTTACTTCACGCTTATCGCACCTCCTGGTTTCATCCATCCATCCAGTTTCCATAACCATTTACTTTATACACTGTGTATTTTACTGTGCTTCTTGTGTGGTGAGTCAGTCAGAACAGTTTGGGCTGGTAATACTCTGAGAGTCACACCATCTTATGTTGGGGGGGGGCAGTCAGTCAGAATGTATGTTTGGGCCAGTCATAGTATCAGGGTCACTGCATGGGCAGAGACATCACCTTACACAGTTAATCCGAGTACTTTGCATGAGGTCTGTGTGTGTGAGACAGACAAATGATGCCGTGATGTAAACTGAAAAGTCAGTCCGGGAGCTTTGACACGGTGGAATGTCACCCTTCATCTCCAGGCTCTGGATTTGTGTGTGATGATGTAATGACCCACGTATTGAGGGCTGCTCAGTGCTGGCTTCTGTTAACCCCCGCAGACCTCCCTTCAAAGGAGCACCAGTACGAAGACATCCAGCTGGATGCAGGTTGCCTTGGGAACGGGGGCTTCAGGCCCCAATCACCCCCATCCCCTGCCCCATACAACCCCACCCCGGTGAGTAAAAGACAGAGGAACTAAACAACCAAGTTTTTTGTGTCAGTTCAGCAACATTAATTTGGTAAGTATTTACCAAAGACTCACTAAGAACAGTGCAGAGCAGGCTCAGAGCAGGTTAGTGCAGGTGTTTTCCCTTCCAAGAATGCAGCCTGTTCCACAGGTGTCCTCCAGGCGGGGGCCCGTAAGGCAGAACGCGGATGGCCGTAGCCACCGTCTCCAGGACCTGCATGGACTCAGTCCCCCGTCCACCCCCAGCAGCCCAGACAACACCCCCCGGCTCTCTGGGAACCCCTACAACCGCAGGCAGAGGAAAACCTCCAAGGTCGGGACCACACAGCGAAAAGCTGCTAGTTTAAGTATCAGTATTAAGGATTTATGACAGGGGAGGGCAATCTTACCCACAAAGGGCCGGTGTGTGTGCAGGTTTTTGGGATAACCTGTAGGTCAGCTGTTCAAACCCAGGTGTGATGGCTCTTCCGCCAATCAGTCCTCTAATTAGTAACCTAATTCAAGATTTAAGATTCAAAGCGTTTATGGTCATATGTACGGTAGGAAAGTGCATTTCTCTGTGCAATGAGTTGCATTGATAACTTGCATATACAGCGGCCATTTGCGGGTAGGATTTCCCACCCCTGATCTAGACACTGAAAGGCTGTAAGTTTGTTTTTTTTATGTAGGTATTATGGACATTAAACAAGTAATAAACTTCTAATTGACTCCATTGAACAATAATAGTAATAATAGTAGTTGTGTGTTGGTCCACAGCTAGTGATCAAGATCAACAGCATCTTCGAGGCACGAAGGGGCAAGAATCGTATGAAGAGGATCTCTCCATCCACAGAATCCAGCTCTGGAAGAGGTGCGGGGTCAGGCCTCATGTCTTCCCAGTGTCCCATGACTCACTGACCGCGCATCTCTGCTCTGCAGCCTCTCTGTCCTTCCTGAATGTTGGACAGCTTCCCCTCGGCCCTGTAAACAATTTCCCCCACTTCGTGTTTCACAGCTAGAGAAGCATGTGGTAATGGCCACCACCAATGTGTGTGTGTGTGTGTGTGTGTGTGTGTGTACCTGTCATTAGGTTAATATTACATTGTGGGGACCAAACATCCCCCACAATGTGATAAAAACCAGTTATTTTGACATTATGGGGACCATTTTTCAGGTCACAACAAAGATCTATGAATGCAATCAAAAAACTAAAAATGCCAGAAGTCTTATGTTTTATTTGTTTACTTATGGGAAGGTTAGGGCTGGGTAGTGGTTAAGGTTGTCATGTTGATATTAGGGTTTTGAAATGAGTGGATGGTCCCCACAAAGATATGTGTGTGTGTGTGTGTGTGTGTGTTTTCATTGCGTGTGTGGTCCAGGTATACCTTACCTTGTGTGGACCAAATATCCCCACAACGTCATGAATACCCGTCTTATTTATTTTTTTTTTTTACCTTATGGGATAACTCAATTTTATAAAAAACCATGACTGCAATGAAAAAGCTAAAAATGCAAAAAACTGTTTTGTTTGCAATGTTTGGTTACTGCAATGGTGACTGCAATGTTTGGTTACTTATGGTTATGGTTAGGGCTGGGTAGGGGTTAAGGTTGTCATAGTTAGCATTGGCATTTTTCCCATAGAAGTGAATGAGCGGTCCCCAAAAAGATATGATTACACAACTCTGTGTGTGCGTGCGTGCGTGCGTGTGTGATTGTGGCTGGCTATAGCTAGATGGGGCTCTGTCGTGTTTTTAATTCAATTTGGGTACTTTTCTTATCAGATGAGAACAGTGAATCAGAGACCGACACAGATGACAGGCAAAAAGGTGAGCGGCCTGTGTGGTTTGAGACGGACATGCACTGACACACACACGCCAAGGGCAAAACATGCACTGACACACACACGCCAAGGGCAAAACATGCACTGACACACACACGCCAAGGGCAAAACATGCACTGACACACACACGCCAAGGGCAAAACTGTGGGATGTTTTTTCTGTGTTTTTATTCTGTTTAAATCGCACGACTTATTTATTTAATATGCTTTTGTAGCAGTAATAATATAAAACATTGCATATTGACCTGTAGAGTTGGAATTTTAATTTTATGAAGAACAGAAATGCTCCTCGGGCACTAGTGCGACCGTGTTGTAAGGGCTGCTCAGTCACTATTACGATTGTGTAGTAATAGCCGTTCATTAGTATGGCCATGTGAGCTATGCAGTAGACTGACTACTGGGGGTGTAGTCTACTGATTTGTCACAGTCCTTACACACTTGGATTAAATGGGAACAGCCTGGGGGACTGATGGAGCCCCAGTGTCACCCCTTACACTGGCTCATCCTCCCTCCCGCGGGCAGCCGACAGCCAGCGGCTGATGTCGGTCCAGGCTGTGCTGAGGCAGATGAGACGAGGCCGCCTCCTGGATCGGGATGTGCTGGAGCTGAATGAGAGGAAGCTGTTTGAGTACTTCTTGGTGATAGCACTGCAGAAAGCCAAGAGTGGGGCTACTTATGTGCCTGTCGTCACACAACAGTTCCCCCTCAAGGTAAGAATGGGGAGACAGCTAAAAAAATAAGCGTTCATAATCTGTATATTATTGATTTTTATGAAAATTAAAGTCCACTCATGCATTTGTCATGTCTTTTTCTGTGCTTGTGATCGGACAGTGTTGTGATTACGTACTGGAGTTCTCTTGTTTATGATTGGGGCGCTCTCTTTTTTCTGTGCCAGTGATTGGACAGTGTTGTGTGTTTGCTTTTGTAATTGGATGATGCTGAATGTTGCTTGTGTTTGTGATTGGATTGTCAGCTCGAGAGGAGCTTCAAATTTATGCGTGAGACAGAAGATCAAGTGAAGGTCATTCCCCAGTTCTGCTTCCCAGACGCCAAGGACTGGATACCTGTTGAGAGTTTCCCCAGGTGAGACTCCCTGAGTGATGGGGGCATGATTCAGTGTGCACAGCGGCCAGCATCACCTTTAAAACATCTGAACTCAAACATGTAGACTTCAGTATAAACAAGTAGTCTGTCTGTAGCCTTATGGATTGTTGTGTTTGAGACGGGCTACATGTGGATGTACCTTACAGAAGGGAAATTTTACTGAGGGCAAATTCTGTCACTGTAAATTTTATTGAAACAGGTGATTGATCAAAATATAAGGAGAGAAAGAGAAAATCAACACACATTTAACTGCCTGATTGTATGATAAGCCTGCCTTAGTGTGACTGTTTAATGGTGTCTGGCCATCAGTGGTCTGTCCCTCTTCATGACAGTCAAGAAGCCACGACTGTCTCTATGGCTCTCAACTCACCCATGTGCTGAGGCAGAGATGCCGCCCCGTTTCTCAGTCCGCTTAAAAATACTCCCTTATTCCAGCGAAACCTTCTCATTTGTCTTGACCGGCGAAGACGGCAGCAGACGGTTTGGTTACTGCCGCCGCTTACTGGTAAGTATGGTGTGTTCACTTTATTCCAGTTTCATTCCCGGGAACGTTAAGCGGAGATCAGCTACTGGACAGGTTCCTCTCCTAAAACCATTTGACTGGGGCCACAGCCCATCTTGACCACGCTCAGTTTGTCAAGTTGTACTCTTAAATATGTGTCTGAGGTCTTTATTGTGCTAAGGCAGAACCACTAACTGCACAGCAAAGTGATTTATTACCCCCCTAATCGGTGTCCAGTGGGTTAGAGTCGGGGTTCGGTGGCATAACCATGTTCTTGTGTGACCCCCCCCTTGTAGCCCAGTGGGAGGGGACGCCGTCTGCCTGAGGTTTACTGTATGGTGAGCCAGCTGGGCTGCTTCGACCTCTTCTCTAAGGTATCGCCGTGGTATGAGGTGCTGGCGTGTGTGTGTGTATTTTTGGGGGAGGTGGTGGGTTATATGAGGGAAAAACCTGGTATTTTCACATTGTAGGAAACATTTTCCAGGAAACTCAATTTTATAAAAAATCTCTGATTGCGATCAAAAAAATTTTAAGAATCTCAAAAGTCGTGTATTTTCTTTGGCTATTTATAGTCAAATATATAAAGTCATGTGTCTATTACATTTTGGGGACCAAATGCCCCCCACAATGTGGTGATAATCTGTTATTTTGATGTTGTGAGGACCATTTTTCAGGTCCTCAGAAAAATCTGTGAATGCAATCAAAAACCCAAAAATACCAAGGTAATACCAAGGTCCTGTATTGTATTTGGTTACTTGTGGGTAAGGTTAGGGGTTCGAATTTTCCCTATAGAAATTAATGGAGAGTTCCCACAAAGATATAATTACAGACCTGTGTGTGTGTGTGTGTGTGTGTGTGTGTGTGTGTGTGAGCACAAAAGCCAGCCCTCTCCTCAGGGGCTCGCCAACCATGTTATGTATTCATTAAATTTCACCAGTTCAATAATTAAACAACATAATAAGGTATTGATTAGAGCAGCACTGTCAGACTCTAGTCTTAGGGTTTCCCCTGATAACTGCTTGTGCTAATTACCTCACAGCTCTCGAGCTGAATCATTTATGGTGGAACAGGGAAAGAACCAAACTACACAGGGATTAGACAATCGTGGTGCCCTAGTGGTTGAGTAAAGATATTGTTGTATTGGACGGTTACTGTAAACACTAGGGTAACTTTAGGGAAAATGGTGACACTTGAAATATGATGGTGTTATACTAATATAAAAATCATTTAAACATCATTTTCATTGCCTTAGACCAGCGGTCACTAACAGGCGGACCGCAGTCCGGGTCCGGACCCAGAAGCTGTCCCATACGGACCTGGACCGATAGTCAAAACAGAAAGTTATGATTTAAAACCTGACGGGACGCTTCTATTTTATCCGGTGCAGCGTTTGTAGTCTTTTCGGTAGTGGTTTAGCACTAGACCCGCCTCTTCCCACGCCAATGAATGTCAAACGCCTTTAACCGCGAAGCGTAGCTTTGTCTGCGCTAATGTGCCGTTAGTGTTAACAGCAGCAGCGAAGTGAGCAAAAAGCCGTAATGTTCCTAAGAGAGTGGCTGATCTGTCCTGAAATCATACAGCTGGAAAGTTTTCAAACACAGTATTTATTATATAACATGTTGGATAAATAGACATAGTTTATTGGTGATTTCATGTTCGTGGAAGTTTCCACTTTTTAACAACTGTATAAAGTAGTGTTATTACGTTAATCATATTTAAAGTATATTTACTTTTATAAATCAACTCAGGTGAAACAAAAATTGCACGTTTTCAGCATCTGGCATGCCACTCACGATTTCAGACTCGCGCAGGAAATCTTATGGCAAATCTGTATTATTTAATTATAAACCTAAAATAAGCTATGTCAAAAGTGTATTTACACAGTTAAATACAAAAGCAGACTATTTACAAGGTAAGAACTGTTACATATATATTCAGATATCACGAAAGGAATTGTACTGAATTAACTTGATTTGACAGTCAGGTACTGATTACAATCAATGTTGATACAACTGATAGGCTACTTAAATATAAATCACACTAAATAGACATTATGATCTTCCGGACCTTTGCTTCAAGACTTTTTCTCTAACTGGACCTCTTTAAATTTTAGTTGAATACCCCTGCCTTAGACTTTTGCACAGTACTGCATATACAGTCAAAGAGGGTTCTCCGGGGGCATACGTGTGTAACCAATCCCCTCTTCCCTCCAGATTCTGGACGAGGTGGAGAAGAGGAGGACTCTCTCACCAGCTCTGGTGCTGCCCCTCATGAGGGGCATCCTGGAGGCCCCATTCCCAGCCCCGGGCCGGACCATCCCCGTCAAGAGCTTCCTGCCAGGTTCCGGCACTGAGGTGACATCTAACATTGACATCTAACGCTGTGATCAGGGCCTCCTGTTCCGGGCCGACTAGCAGTCAGTATATGGGGCACTTTCTGTCACGCCCATGTGGCAGATCCAAAGGTAGCGGTTTCCAGTTCTGTAGTCAAAAGGGGAAACCCTCAAACTGCTCCGGAACCGGTTGGCGTGCCAGCTAAGCCATTGCGCTTGTCCCGTGACCCCTGTGACGCCTGTGACCCCTGTGACGCCTGTGACCCCTGTGACGCCTGTGATCCCTGTCCCCGCGGTAGGTGATGGAGCTGCGTCGGCCAGCGGACTCCCGCCTGGAGCATGTGGACTTTGAGTGCCTCTTCTCCTGCCTGAGTGTGCGCCTCCTCCTGCAGGTCTTCGCCTCCCTGCTCCTAGAGCGCAGGGTCATCTTCACCGCCGCCAGGCTCAGGTGTGGCTCTCCTTGGTTGCTTGGTGAATATTTCCTGCCAGCAGGTGGCTTAGTGGCTATGGGTAAGGTGACCACCTAATCCATGTCAGGGACACTATGAGCTACTTCAGGTCTTACAAGCTAAAACTGAACGGCTCCTGTGCTCAGCTAAATTGTCATAGCTCATACTGTCCCTCCTGACATGGATTAGATGTTCAGCCTAGCTAAAGATGAGACCTTCTAACCCTAAGGATTTCTGATTGAATTGAATGAGATCTGCTGTTCCCCTATTGTGGGTCATTTTGGATAAAATGTGTCCTTACTGACTTCAGCCTTGTCAAATCCTGCATATATTCAGATACCTCAGTGTTTATGAACATGTGTTTGCAGAGAAGTGTACAAAGGCAGATGTCCTCAGAAAACAAAATAGAGTTAAGAAAGGTGTGCTCTAGCATGGTAGGTTCCCGTGGAGCATGCTTTCCTCAGACAAAAATAATGGGAAAGTACCCAGACAGAATAAGCTTAGCATTAATGTTGACTGGCAAGTATGCTGCCCTCATCTGGCCAGACCTCATCTGGCACAGCCTCTGTTAATTTCCAGTATTTAAGTATTTTAAAAACAATTTGTATGTAGCACAATTTAAATGCACAGTTCATTTTATGACAAATATGCATCAAAATTCATGCTTCCCAAAAAGACTGAATACTCCAGCGTGGGATTGTTTCTTATTAAATGAAACTTGAAAACAGACTTGACACATACTGCACACATTACTGTAGCTTCACAATGCAGTTTATATTCACTTATCAATAACATGCCTTTGTAATTTTTGAATTAATTTTGTATAAAAAGTACTTTTGGCTCAGTATGGCTGTCCCATTCCACCGACTTTACATAACGTGGAAAAATACTGCAGGTTTTAGTTTTAGGTTCTAATTTTATTGAAAAATGACAGCATACTGCCATCCAGTGGTGAAATGTCAAGGAAAGACGAACAGCATTGCCACAGGCCGAACCCACCGCGGCCTATTAACAAGATGTGCCGCCCCGGCACATTTTACAGGTTTATGCATGTAGTTGCTGCACTGTGAGAGTGCAGCTTTGGGATCAGAGAGAATTAGAGTTAGGGTTGGGCTTGTAACTCCATCCTCAGCCTGATCCAGGCAGCTCACTGTCTGTCTTTTTCGCTTCTGTATTAGACCAGTGTGCATGTCCCTCTTGTTCTATACGGGTAAAATATTTGCTAAAGAAGTGAAGGAATTCGCTCCTCTCCACCCGGACATTAATGCCTCTGTCACTCTTTCTTCTTTCTGTGTCTCTTTCTCTCTTCTTTCTTTCTTCTCTTGCTTCCTCTTATCACCCCCTACTTGCCACTTCTCTTTCTCTTCCTCTCCGTTCTCTTTTCCCTCTATCCCACTCTCTCCCTCTTTTCCTCTCCCCATCCTCTTCTCTTTCTCTTCCTCTCCGTTCTCTTTTCCCTCTATCCCACTCTCTCCCTCTTCTCCTCTCCCCATCCTCTTCTTTCTCTCTTCCTCTCCGTTCTCTTTTCCCTCTATCCCACTCTCTCCCTCTTCTCCTCTCCCCATCCTCTTCTCTTTCTCTTCCTCTCGCCTTCTTTCTTTTGCCACAACCACTTCTTACAACCATCGTTCTCTCCCCTTTCGCCTTTCTCCTCCCCTCCCTCCCTCTTCATCTCTATCTCTCTTCCCTTGTCTCTATCTTTTCCTCGTCCCTCCCTCCCTCTCCTCTTCTCCCTCCCTCTCCCTCTCTCTCTCTTCCTATCTCCAGCACGCTGTCTCAGTGCTGCCACGCTGCCGTTGCCCTGCTCTACCCTTTCACCTGGCAGCACACCCACATCCCAGTGCTGCCACCCGCCATGATGGACATCGTCTGCACACCCACCCCCTTCATTGTGGGTCTGCTGTCCCGCTCATTGCCTCAGCTGAAGGAGTTACCCCTCGAGGAGGTGAGCCAATGCACTGTTGCCCATCTGAAGTAGAGGAAAAATAATCCTGATATCTTCCATATAAATGATACAATAATCTGAGGTGGCAGTTTTGCTCCTTATGATGAGGGCTTCTGTTTGTTGATTTTCCCATCTTGCCAGCAGAGGTGGACATTTCAGATCCAGAAAGTAAAAATCCAAACCAGGATTTTGTTTCAACCAACTAGTTGCGTAATCTGTGACTGTGGCTCTTTATGTTCAACTGGTTGGTTGAAACAAAATCCTGGTTTGGATTTTTACTTTCTGGACCTGAAATGTCCACCTCTGGTGATACGTCTGCCTGTCCGCCTCTCCTTGTCCCTCAGCACTGTCAGAAAAAAAAGTATTTGCCAGGAAGTGACATCATTTCCTGCTCCTCCCACAGGTCCTCCTGGTCAATCTGGACAGCGGCCGCTTTCTGCGACAGGTAATTCCTTCTGAGAGAGGATGTCTCTTGCATAAACGTCAATCTGCGATCACCTGAAACTGTCACAGATGACCGATCAATGCCTGTAACAATAAGACTTTGTGTAGTACTCAGGTTTATAGAGCATGAGGGGTGTGTAGAGCTTGCCCTGGGATCAGTGGCCAAACATGGTGTCCTCCTAAGTGCATTCTGGAAATTTCCTCAGAAAAGTAGTGGTAGTCATGAGTAATGGAATTCTGTAAAGAAAAGAAACTTGTTCTATGTAGTCAGTAATCCCTTTGACTTGTGAGGGTCTAAAGTCGGAATCACAGACCAGAAAACAGCATTAGAGTCTCTTAGCCATTTATTATTTTTATTTAAATATGCCGATTTGACTGTATGATTGTGACGACTTAGTGTCGAACCCATTTTTAAAGCCTGACTCCTGTGCTGGTCTCTCCTAGCTGGGTGATGAGGACTGCATCATTCCCCACAAGCTGCAGGCTGCGCTGGAGCACATCCTGGGGAGGAGAACAGAACTGGCTTGCGAGACCTCTGAGCCCCCCAGCGGTGAGTCATGTGGCCATTTCTGATGGTGTGTCATACAATTTCAGTGCAACCTACAGCGCCAAGCCATTTGGACTACAGAGAGGACACAAGACTCTGATCTTTCTTGAACATTCTACCTTGTCCTCCACAGACTCCAGCTCCCTCAGCATTGTGGTCTCTGAAACGTTTGTGCGCTTCTTTGTGGAGATTGTGGGCCATTACCCACTCTTCATGGGCAACACAGAGCGGGAAGAGGACTCCTCTTCCTCCTCATCCTCCCCCACACCCTACTGCCTGCAGCGCAAAGCCTTCCGCAAGGCCATCTACTCTAGGAGCCTGCGCCGCTTTCTGGGCGTCTTTATGGAGACACAAATGTTCTCAGGCTTCATCCAGGAGCGAGAGCAGAGAAAACACGGTCTAAAAGGTACTGTAGCAAAACATGGTTCGCAATGCATTTTGGGAGTGTTACAAGACGCAGCTTCGTGTGTGTATCTTTGGATGCACAGTGTTGTGTCTTTAAATTGGGTCAGCAGCAGTGATAGGATAATCAAGTCTTCAAAACCCACAGTGGGTGGGACTGTGGTCCAATAATCATTGGTTATTTTGCTGGAAATCATTGGTCAAAACCAGGGAATGAATGACAGCACAATGGTATCCCCACATACCCTGTGTTCAACAGCTTCAGTTTTCTCCTTGCTTGTTTGCTGTTTGTTTTGCATGCAACTGCCGCAGCTGCTGCTGTAAGCAGTGACTGGTGTACCCCCACCTCCAGGTCTGTTTGAAACAAGAGTTCAGGAATACCTGGATTCCCTTCCTTGGATTGAGCATTGTGGTGTCAACAAATTTCTCAAAGGTCTAGGTAAGGCAATTGGTGTATCAGTGACCAGCCCAGCAATATGTATCACTCTTGGCCGTGTACCTTTCATAGGGCTTCCTCACACCACCCTCAATTTAATTTCAGGCCATAAGATGAAACTTCTATCCAGAAAATGAGGTCCAACCAAGGAGCCTCCTTCTAGACAGAACGGGAATGACATGCTAAAGTCCTCTGGATGAAGGCTGACCCTCTCAATGAGACACTTATATCTATATGAAAATTGTGGTACAAATGTTGTTAAGCATTTTGCAGTGCATTTTTAAAATATATTAGTGTCTTTTAAAAAATTGTTAGTGTACAGTTTTCAGTGGGATTTAATATAGGACAGGTTATTTTTTTCAACAGATTTAATTTATATTCCCATTTTTTTTCTTCAATTAAGATGAAGTCCCCAGCTAGTGATCTGTTTATCAGTAAATGCTGATCTGTTAATCAGTAAATGCAATGCAAATGCCACTCTGGGTCACAGGGTTAGGGTTTCAGTGAGCTCTGGATGTTTAAGGTAAAAAGTATATTGTAACCACATGAGACCCCACCCATTCATTTATGTCCATTGTAATGGACATTTTGTTTTTGCATTCATCTTTTCCCTGATGCAAGGAAACGTATTTATTCCTGTTGTACACTAAAGATGGCATACTGTGAAATTTAAAGAATTAAAATAAATTTCAAAAAATCTAAATTGTAAGATGACTTATTTCCTCCAAAGACATAGAAAATCACAAATAACCTAAAATTGAAGGACACATTTTTTTTCTCCTTGGGTCTCAGGAGGGACGGAAAAGGTATCAGGAGGGAAAATATAGTGATGCTCCTTGTGTGAGAAGTGAAGGTCGTCAGGTAAACATGAGGACACTATAACTGAGCCAAAACAACAGGGATGGTTCCTTAGATGCTGGGGAAAGACTAAATGCAGGACATTTGCTTTGTTTAACTGATTTCTAAACATACTGTGAGAATCAATTAAATAACATGGCACGAAAGGTTACTTTTTTATCCACTGAACTTCAGTGATCCATGTTTCATGATTTTATGGAAATTTAGTCACCAACCCAAACTTTATCAATTCATGGTCCTCACTGAATTATTCAAGTCCATCATACATTGTAATTGACATTACATCACCACACATGCAGTTGTAGAATATGCAAAGCCTGAAAACATTAACAGAGGTATAAGATTATTTTGTTGACATTTTAGCATTTGGAATCACATTATGAGATCATAAAAAGGTGATTTTAAAAGAAATTTGCCGTCTTGGAGGGCGTTAGATCATAGTGTCCTAAAGAGCTGCCGGAATATTCATGTTTATCGGGGAAAACCAAACAATGCAGGGGTGATGCAGTGGTTAGCAAGTCCCCACCATGGCTCCATTTCTGGAGTTTGTCTCCCCATGTCATTGTGGGATGTTACCTGCCTTGTGCCACCAGACTGCCACAGATGCTAAGATAACCAAACCAAACCAAAACCATTTTCAATAACTGCTTATGCAGCATGGGGGTGCCCTAGGCCTGCTACCAGTAGCAGAACGTATGAGGGAGGGCACACCCTGCCACAAGACGCTGGTCCATCACAAGACACGTACACCCAAAGGCAACGTATCGAAGGGTGCAGCCCCTGAATTCAGACACAGCCTCTGTAGCCCTTGTAAGGCTGCATACTTCAAAGATCTGGGCAATGAATCTTGGATGATCTCTGCAAAAGACTGCATTTGAATGAGCCTTCAAAGGATGCAACGTCTGAATTCAGACGTAACCAAACGCACAGCAAGGGTGATTTAGAGACACTTTATTCACAATTTGTGCAGCCAGGGTCACTATGCTCTACAGCGTAGCCAATCTTATCTGCAAAGGGCCACTGTGTGTGCGGGTTTTTGGGATAACCTGTAGGTCAGCTGTTCAAACCCAGGCGTGAGGACTCTTCAGCCAATCAGTCCTCTAATTAGTAACCTAATTAGGGAGTTGCAGCAAAACCCACATACACAGCGGCCCTTTGCGGATAGGATTGGCCAACCCTGGCCTATGCTACAAGACAGTGGTTCTCAATCATGTTTTCATTACAAGCCTTAAGCTCAGATGATCCCTAACTGGCTAATAATGGATGTGGCAGGTTGAAAGCAGTGTGGGCTGGAATGAAAACATTTTGGCAAGGGGGTGTCCAGGAAGAGGATTGAGAACCACCACAATAGAGTGTGTACCGTAGAGCCCAGACAGACACAGAGCACCATGCTGATAATCAGGATTTTACTCTAAGTGCATGTTCTAGCATTGAAAATAAACTAGAGTAATTATATCCTGAGAGAAGTAATCCACACAAGAATGTTAAGAACAACAAAGCCATTAATCACTGATTAATACTACTCTCATACCTCTACCTTTGCAGAGTGTGTTAGATTATAAATGAATTAAAAATGCTTTTACATTAGATTCTAAACAAACGGGAAAACTTTCCACAGAAACAGGACAAAGCAATGTGTCCGTGTTTAGATAGGCCTATTCATGTTAACACCAGCTCTAAGGAATTTATAGTGCTTTGTGACACACTGTCCAAGTTTCCCATTGCATATAAAAGGCTTTCTGTGCAACAGTAAGTCTATTATCTACTTTAAAAGAATTTTTAGCAAGGAAGATTAACAGTACCCCCACACAGCGCTTCCTCCCTTTTACTTGAGATTTAGTTAAGGACCTTTTATTGCTAGAGCCTCGCTGAGATTCCTGTCCGTGTCATGAGTGAAATAGGATGTACTCGAACAATTCAGAAGACTCGCCAATGTTCCGATTTGAACCAGGTTTAGTCCCCGAGTTTGGGACGATCCAGCGATCGTCGGGCCAGCTGGACCGGTTCCCGGCGGCGATCCACAGCTAAACACCGCCTGCAAGCGCCACCAAGCGCTGGTTTTAAGGTACGGTGTCGTGGCCGGTGTGCCAGGAAACAGCGAAATGGGGCAGAAAAGGGATATCGATATAAAGCCGTTTGAAACCAGGCTGCTGCAATTATGGTAATCCTTTCTCAAATGTCGAGTTTCGAAAGAGAGCGTTTTCTCTTCATAGGAAACAAAGCGCCGCGCTGTTCGGTGTCCCAGGTAGAAAGGAGGCTCTGTGGCGCGGATTCCTTTGAACAGCATCGCCGCACTGTTTAATCAACGAAAGAGAAAGATCCGCTTTTCACCCGATGGACAACGCATGCATGGTTAAAACTGCACTAGAGTTAAAGACTTTGGCCAAGCTAACCGGAATCGTCAGCGCAACACTTGTTTTGCTTGCTATGTCATAAATTAATTTTCTGTGGGTCGTGGTGAAAGGTGTTATTCCTTAACAGAAGTGGCTGAGTTGTGTTCACGTTTTATAGTCGTTCTTAGTCTCCCCCGACATGCTCAATGAGTTTATCCTAAAAACACCTCCGCCTAGTGTTTCTTAACCAGAGACTTTTAAAAGAACGACGTGGAGTTTTGCCCAATGTATACAATGTTTTGTCACAGGGAGCCCTTTGATCAGATGTACAAAAGCACGCAGGGCGTCTCCTGGGGTCGATCCCAGGTCAAAGCCCACCTTAACGCTTTTTCTCAATTCGACAAATTACTTTCATACAATGCTCACATTTAACCAGGGTTACCAACTTTAGTCGGTTGGCTGGAGTGAGATTTTCAATTCGAGACTGCACATATTTACATGAAGTCTGCACATATTTACATGAATGTAACGGTACCCGACGCTTTAGATGTAGCTGATTTTAGGTTTCTAATGGAATAACATAGATTTGCCGTAAGAGTGTCACACCAGATGCATGAGTGTTGACAGGTTCGCATTTTATCATATTATACCGTTTTAGATTTTCCGTATTTCGTACTTCTATTGGTCCGTTATCGTTTTATGGGATTCAGGTATACGAGCCAAATCAGCAAAATATTAACCAGCATTTTCTCTAAATGCACAAAAATGTTATTTTTCTATATCATTCAGCTATGTATAAGATCGTTAGTCCACACATTCTTTATATTAGCAATCTTTCATAACCTTCATAATTCTTTATAATGAAAACCGTGCACTATATGTAAGTTAGACAAGTTTCGCGTATTTTATGTTCGGTGTATATGATATTCATGTCACCACACACCTCCTTACAGTTAAGTGACGACAAACTGCAAATGAGACGAGTTTGGGAAAGTGTGAAAAGAAGGGGGAGACACTTCTTGGCGGGTGCACAGGTGCGGTACGGGACCGCATTCCGCAATCTGGCAGCGAGGCACCAAGAGACGGACGTCCGCTCTTTAGTCAACAGCCTTGGCGTTCCGCTGATATCAGGCGTTCATCGCGGGTCCTTTCAATCCCTGTCGCGAAATGTCGATTTGCAGTATGCTGTTTCATATTGTCTGAATGCCTGTCTCGAGAGCTCATGTGGATCCGTTAAACATGCCTTTTACGCTGAATTTGTTTATGATTCTAAGTTTAGTCTGGAGCTCGGAGACCAAGTGCTCCCCGACCACTTTTTATAAAAACTGCTGGATTAGACGCTTCCCAGGCATTTTCATTGATATCGACGAGTCCCAGCGCAGAGGCGCGCAGCTTCTTAAATTTTACCAGGAGGAAACAGCATTGAAATGCAGCAGGACCTGTTGCCTCACAAGAAACTGTAAGTTATTTATTTTTTAAATCTTAATCTAAAACGAAACAGCGACTGTTTAACGTCGTGGCCCAAAGCGTGTTTATAAGTTATTCCGCAGAATCTGGTTATTAATATTGCACAATAACCTAAATCAAGTAATAATGCAAATGTGCATCTGTGTTATCTGTTATTAAAGGATTTACTATTTAGGCCTATTGCAGTTATATATATAGTCTAGATAGAATTGCGTAATAGTTTGGTATTTAGCAAATGTGATGTCATAGTGTACAGTATAAATACCTAGAGTTAGATTTAAAGTAAAATTACAGCCATAGACAGTGGCAGAGGAAATGTGCACATAATTAGTATATTTTTGTATATATAAAGATTATTTGCGCAGTTAATATAGATACATTTATTACATGTTTACACTTTACATTACATATTTCAATTAGCCTCAATGTTGATGAAAATGATAAAGTGATATTGTACCAATATAATTATATTAAAATGATAAAAATGGTTTTGCTACGTATCACCAGACGTATAAATTCTATTTGCCGTGTGAAACGTGAAGGAGACGGCGAGTCAGAGAGAAAGCTGCGACTCTGCTTTGTTTACGCTCCAGTCTCCTGTAACCTGGCCATGTTCCACTATGACACCGTGCAGGAGAGTGTTAATTGCTTCCACCTGCACTGCCCCACTTCAGAGAGCTGCATCCCAAGGCACAGGGGCAATGTCATCCTCTACAACATCAGTGCAGGTGAGGGCTGCTCTCACGTCTCAGGTCGGCCCAGGTTATCATCAGGCAGCAATTACTCATGACTCAAATGGTGATGGGTCAGATCTGGATTATCACCATGTACCAGATAATGAGAACTCAGATGGCCAGAGAAGAGCCTCTACTTATTACCATGCACCAATCACTAATGACTCAAATGTTCCAGGCCCCAGCTTGTCACCAGGAACGAATCACTGATTCACTGATCTGTTCTGGGTGGGACACACAAGTTAAGATAAATCGCCTTTGATCTCCCTACCGGTGTGGCTCAGTTTCTTACGGCAGCTTGCAGTTTTTTATAATCACTGATCACTCAAATGGCCACAGCATCATCAGTATGCACTAATCACTGACTAGTGTAACCGCAGAAAGTCAACCTTAGCCTATCATCTTCATGCACCAGTCACTGACTATTTTAATCACAGACGGTCAGTCCCAAGGCCGTACATTTGGGTATGGACAGTAGCCCATCGCAGTTATTATTGTTAACAAAAACTAGAACTATAAGAAAATAAGAAAAAAAAATAAACTGAAAGAAAATACACTAAAATAAAACACTACAACTAAACAAAAATTAGAAACATTGCTACAACTGAAATAAAATGAAAATGAATGTTTTAAGTACTATTTAGATTACATTCATCTTCAATTTCCATTAATTATACCTGGAACATGCTTTTCCTGTTTTAAGGATATGGAAATTTTGACTGATAGCCATAACAGATATTTTTAGTTTAATATCAATGATATTGATAACTGGCTAACCTCTGGGCAAGGGGGTCGATTAATTCAATAAAGTATTAAAAACATATAAAAACTAGTGGACCAGTTCTTTCTTCTAAGTAGTGTTACCAACCTGTCCCATATTGAACCGTGTTGAACCAGCACCACTCAATAAGACCACTCTGTCAATCACCCCAGCCTGCAAATTTGATCAGGATGCAGGGCTCATCGAGAGACATTTTTCCAAGTGGCCCATGTCCTATTAAGTTTCAAAGGTTTGTAGCATTTTAGCAGCATGTACAAAAAACTGAAGAATTCACTCAACAAATTTCAGTATAATACTTTTCCATGAGGCCCAAGAATGGTGCTGACATTTGCTGCCTTAATAAACTTTTATACATTTTTAGTCAGTTAATAATTTACTTTTATAAGATTATTCAAAAGAGGACAAAAATCAGCCAGTTAATTTGAAGACAAAAATGCACACAAAGGGAACCTGCTCTAATAAATACATGCTTACAAACACTATGTACAGATTTGTGTACATACTGAGATACATGCACACACACTTACTCTCTCTCTCACTCGTTCACCCTACACTTTGTCCCTCCAAGCACAGTCTATGCAAAACATTGGTGTGCCATTAAATTTCAGCCACTGGAAGGTCTAAAACCATTAAACCACTGGTTTCCAATCTTCTTTATAGTGTAAGCTAATTATACAAAGAGCCAAACACTCGAGACGTTCTGGGGGGAAGTCCGCGGGGAGGAGGGAAATAATAGAAATTAGATTTTGTGATCAGAAACAAATGTTCTGCAAATCGGCCGGTTGGCTGCTAATGCCTTAAATCATTCTTTGTTGAATTAGTCTCCGGTATATTCCACCCTGCTTTGGCTAGCAGTGATAATGGCACTGCAGGCATAATCATTACCTCCTCCTGAGACAATGTCATCACCCAGTTCCTCCAAAATGAGCCATCGATTTCAGTTTTTGTTAGTTTCTACCATTAGGTTGTTACTGGTGGACTCAAATAGTCACATAAATATTTAGGCAAACGTTATGCAGCTTGTTGAGAATGAGTACCCGTTACTTACTTTGTTTTGAACTCTTAGTACTGGGTCATTTAGCAGTGTGATGTATGCTTGAAATACTAGTTTTAACCTACCAAACAGTTACTAATCAATTCAATGTAACTTTCCAAAAATAATTACAGGTAATAGTCATTGCTCAGTCCAATTCACATGTCTGCAATTGAATATTTTTCGCACACGTTGATTTTTAGTTGCATATTTGTTTGGATCCGGCAGGGGATACAGGGTTAGGAGACAAAATTGAAGCTAAAATATATTAAAAAAACTAAACAGAAATATATCTTTGAAATAGAAACAAATAAAACCACACTAAAATCGAAACTATAACAACACTGGTAGAGACCCTATCAGGGTTGTGGGAATAACATGTGTTTAGGGGAGTGGGAGTAGGGCATTCAGGCTGATTTTACTTTATTAGTGTTGAAACCAAACCTACGCCCTTGGTCAGTACCAACCTATCATCATCATCATGCACCAATCAGTGTCAACTAAACCATGCTTAAACAATGTATGGCCTATCCAATGCTTTGTATTAGTTTATTATTATCCATACATATCAATAAATGAAGACGTATAATTGCAGGATGTCATAAATCATTAATAAGACTATATATAATCGATTTTGTTCAGTGATTATTTTTGTTTTTTTCATACTTTTCCATCAGTTAATCCTCTAACTTACATTTATTAGCTTTTGTGATGGTAGTTTCAGAATTATAACTTATTCAATTGAGCAGGACACAACCCTTGAAAGTTATAAAATAATTTAAATGGTATTTTCTAAATTCAGTATAATTGAATTCAATTTTTATATAGTTGTCAGCTGGCCAAAGCAATCGGCCAAGGCTAATATGGCAGTAATATTGTGAGAAAATAGAAGTTGGATAGAAAATCCAGAAGACAGAGGTGGATACTGGAGATTCAAGCCTGTGAGGCTACCCAACCCCCTCGACATGCTAACCTGATACAAATCACAAATATGTGTAAGTTAGCTTCAAGCTTCAGAGAAGAATTGCTGTTGTCATCTCAGCTTATGGGAATGTGACGCCTTGCTGATGATAAACTACTGGTCAGATGATTGCATGTGTGTGAGATGTTATACCATTCTCTAAAGCTAACCTTAGGGCTGTCGTCTAGGTGTGGACCCTGACCTGCTGGTTTTTGGGAAGTATTTCCCCTCCAATGTACGTGTGTGGCCTCACCTGTCCTCCAGGCCCAACTCCTCAGACCTCCTGGCTTCAGATAAGCGCCAGTTCAACCGCCCAGCTGTGTCTCCTGTTCAGAAACAAACCACCTTGTCCCCAAAAGGGGGATTGACCTCATCCAAGAACTCTAACAAGGTTATATCTGGTTCCTCCTCTGTTACTTTCCCACCATCACCTGTCTTGACCACCTCCACCTCTCCTGAAGTTCTATCCACCATAATTGCCTCCACCTCTGTCACCCCTGTTAACTCCACACCCCTACCAATCACAACTAGTTCAACCTTCATGAACACCATTCTTCCACCAGTCACAACTAGTACTTCCTCCATTATGTCCACAATTTCTCCAATTCCAACAAGTTCCACCTCCACTAACTCCACCCAGCCACTAGCTATGACTAATTCTACCTTATTCAACTCCACATCCCCACTACTTACAAGCAAGCCCACCTCCTTCCATTCTACCCCACCATCCTCTATAAATATATACTCCTCCATCAACTCCACAGCCCCACCAGTTACAAACAAACCCAGCTCTTTTAAGTCAAACTCACCACCAGTCATAACCAAGCCAGGCTTGCTCAACTCCACAGCCCTGCCAGTTATGACTAATTCTAAATCCTTCACCTCTACCCCACCACCATTCACAGCCAGACCCACCTTGCTCAACTCCACAGCCCTACCAATTATAACCAATCCAACTTCCTTCAACTCCACCCCATCACCAATCATAACCAGCCCCACCTCTACCAACTCCATACCCCTGTCAATGAAAACCAAGCCCACCCCCATCAAATCCATATCCTCAACAATCACAACTGGGCTCAGTTCCATTAACTCCACACCCTCACCAGCAAACGTTACACCCATAACCTTTACACCAGCATCTCAAGCTATCATGGTCAAATCAACTTTCTCTCCTTCCAAAGCTCCAGCCAACATAATAAACTCTTCCTACACCACAAACACACCCTTGCATTCCATGATTGGCCCAATTACCTCCAGCACCCCACCCACTGTGGTGATCACACCACCCACCATTAAAACACCATCATCATCTACTTTGGCCAGCATTGCCCATGCAACCCCCACTTCCTCTCTTATATCCAAGTCCAACTCTGCCTTGACAAGCCCCATATCTTCTCATATGACCAGATCTACACCTGTCACCTCCACATCTCCACTAAAAATGACCATCAATGTCCAAACCACTATTTTGGCCCTGTATACCAACAGCACTAGGGGTAACCATACCACCCACAGCCAGTCCTCTGCCATCCCACGGTATCCCGGTCCCCTTCTACTCCCCACAAGCACTCATGCTCATTCCCTTCCTGCTGGTCCTGCCAACATTGACAGTGGCAAACAGTATTCCAATGATACCAAAGGATATGTCATCAGGAACCACACTGAGGTGGAGGAGGGTAGTGGCAAGCCCAACACAGTGACTCCAACCTGGTACATTGCAGTCAAAGCTCTCCTGGTCCCAATAGTGGTCGTCAGTGCTGTCTTACTGACCTGCTGCTGTACCACCTTGATGGCCATCAACTGGAGGGGCAAGAGAAAGGGGCATTACAGGACATCCTGGGGCAAAAAGAAGGGCTCCATGCAACTTGTCAAGTATGTGATCATCAGGGAGAGGTTTTGAGCAGGCATGTGGGTGTGGACGGTCTGAAACCAGGGACAGTGGAGGTCTTGGGTGCTTGGAAGACATGGCAGATTTCAGGTGATTTATTTTCTACTGAAGAATACAGAAGACTGCAAGAGATTAAACGGAAGGGTCTGGCAGATGCGTGACTCGCCTACAGTTTGAGACACTGCAGAGGTTTGGTTTCAGGAAATGCTGCACACTTTGATTCTTCTCCACCATCTGGGACTGCAGTTGGAGTGAACTGCTCCCTTGAAGACCATCATACAAGCAGGGGTGTAAAGCTCGCCAGCCAGCGGTGACTCCAGTATTAGCCTGCATTGGCGAGGTCTCCGTTGCCACGTTTCTTACAACAGATTCATAATGAAGTTTTTTTATGAAGCAATTTTCAAAGGAATTTAAAATAATAAAAGAGAGCAAAGATTCTTAGGGTTCCCATAGTAATATGATCTGAATGGTCTTTCACCGTGGAAATGATTCAGCCTAAAGGCATTATTTATAAGGTGGTCATGGCTTTATAATCTTAATGGTTTAATCACGCCAATGGAAGACCACGGCAAACCGAGGTCAAAGATCCACAGCACTTAGCTTCACATGGGGTAGAAACAGCTTTGCCTTCATTTTTTCCTTAAACTCATCAAAATAATCGTTAAAAGTGACTTTTTTTTTTTTTTTACTTACCTTGCTTTGATCCACTAGTAGCCTCTCTAAGAATAAATGTGTATGTTTTCTACTTCTAAAATTCATGCTGGTAATATGCTGAGGTATATACCTGTGCTTTGGAGAAATACCATAATTATTTTGTCATTAAACAACTGATTTAAATTTTTCATCTTGTTCTAGAGATTTTTTCCCCCCATGTTTGTACTCTTTGGTTAATCACAATCTCTTGATTTTTCTATTCAAATTTCCCTGCTGCCAATATACAATCACGGTGTAAGAGCCACATTCAACTGTTACATTTCCTTGTCAGCCTCAGTGGTCAGATTATGGAAAGGCACCTGAGCAGGACTCAAATGGACAAAGCTGCCCTCAGATACAACAGCAAGGGACCAACTCGGGCAAACATTCAGCACATTTTGTGTCAGCACCCTGGCGAACGGCCTCACTCAAAGAAGACCAAGGTAAGCAAATGGCCCTTTTCTGAGCAGATGCAGCCCCTCACCCCTGTGAGACAGCCATCCCGAGAGTCACATCCCCCAGGGAATGAAGTTTCCACCATCAACCCCAAACTATTGGTATTTCACTCACTTCACCGCTGAATGCATCCTTTCTTCAGGGCCCTGAATTTGCACTGGGATTTCTCTGAGCTGTGAAACGAGGAATGGGATGGCGACTGCAGGAAGAGACCCAACTCAGGCAGAGCAACTGACAACAAATGCAATTTTAATGTGTTTACAGTTTCGGATTCAGCTATTGAATCTGTTCTGAGTGAGCGGTTACTATAGGTCACAGCAGAACCGTGGAAACGATACGTGACCGGAGAGGCAACCAATTTAATCTGCTGACAAACACACCTTCGGGAACAGTAGACTTTCTGATCTGGACACAGATTTCTGCCCAGATAAAGAGAACCAGGGCAATTATGATGTCACAACGGCACACAGCCACAGGGCTTCAGTCCATCAGCCTCAGCACTTGCATGTGTGTGATGTAGGTGTCAGTGAGGCCCTCAGTCAGCCCGTTTATGCAGGAGCAGCTGAAAGCCTCAGCAGCCGTCTCACGGCCTCCCTGTACCGCAGTACACCTTCCTCGCTCTCGCCCTCGTTCTTCAGCCGGCTGACTGCGGCGCCATATTCCCGCACCTCGGCAGAGGTGAGCAGCTTGTCCTGGCGGGGTTCCGGCCGCATGCGTAGCAGAGTGTCCACCACCTTCTTCTGTGAGGGGCTGCCTTCCCAAACGTATTCTTCCATGTCCTCCTCGGTCTTCTCCTGCTCCCAGGCCTCCGTTTTCTGGATGGTGAAGAAGGGGTGGTAGCATCATCAGCACTTTACCAAGACCACCACCGCCTCCCCCCCCCCACCTCCCACCTCCCCGAGGTGTTGTCTAACGAGTAGAGCCAGAAGATCATATCTGGCTAACTGGCTAGCAGAACACGCTTCAGCAACTCCTAAATAAGGAATGCATTGTTTTTATATTCAGAGGGGCTCCATGCAAATGTGTGGAGGTAAACCCAGCCACTGCTAGCCCCAGAACATCACAATCTCAACCTTTCATATTACTGGTACACAGTCTACAAGCACCTACTGCCTCCAGGAACTGCATTGTCATTGCATTTAGTTGCAAGGCTGAAAAAAACAACTGTTCATCTGACTGAAATAATCTGGAGTACCGTGCAGTGTCTGTTTTCTCGGGGAACACTGCCCCCAGTACAGAGGTAGAGTTTCCCAGCATCAAATGCCACACACACACTGCCTCCCTGCAGCCCGCACTGATCACCTCACAGTCCACAAAGGATCCATTGTACGGGTCCCTTCTGCTCCCCAGACGCCGGCCCAGGAACCAACCCCTATCATAACATCTGAGGCCACTAAAATCCTTCTTCCATGGGACCTGCTTTGCTAGTCTGATGTACAGGTGATGAGAATCACCCCCCACTGACGGTTTGGGCTGTCAGGTGTGTCTCCACAGTGAAACAGGTGTCTGCATGGACGTGGGAGCACCACCTCCAACCAGGTGTCTAAGCCCCGGGGGGCCAGAGAGCTGAAGTTACACCAGGAAAAAGACAGCACTGATACGGCTGCTTTACCTGTTGAAAAAGTCACACCAAGGCCTCTACTGTGCGCTCCTGGCACAAGGAATTGATCACTTTAGTTTTCCTCTCTGTAGTAATACACAATGATGGAAAATCAGAAGTAGTTCTGGAGGAGAGCGTGTAGTGCTCACCATACAAACAAATTTGAGGACGTGAGTGACATCAATATAGGCTGAAGCTCTTTCAACCCTGGAGTGAGCTTCTCTTAGGCGCTACAACTGAGTTACACGTAAGAGTGGCCTGTAAACTTTACGGTATTAATGGTAGCAGTCAAACCTAATCCGAAACTGCTGCAAAGTCAAGTAGACGCACTCAGGTGTAGCAAGGGCGAGCTGCGTTTGCCGCAATTGTACTGCCAGTCTGTGGAACATTCAGCCCCAGTGAGCGAGCTGGGCTGAGCAGTTCCCAGACAGACGCCCCCATGGACCCTGCTAAGCGAGAGACTGTCTTAGAGAGTGCCGTGGAGACAACGTGGGTCCCACGCTGACAAACAATGGGCTCCTTTACGGGGTCGCATTACTGCTGCACGTACAGCTAACCGGCAAGCCTCTCTGGCATGGCCAGCACCGCCCATGCCCAACGAACCTAACCAATCAGACAAAGCTTGCCCAAGCTTATCCAAACTACAACCAATCACTAGCCTCTATCCGTCTGGTCTCTACGATCACCTTGGGAGGAGAGTATGTACATAGCAGACCAGTTTTCAACCACCGTCGGATGTGACACCAGAATCTTTGACTGGTCGAAAACATAATAAAGAATTAGGGGGCTGACATGCAGACATTTAAACACTATAGCTGTGACGACAGCATGATCAGTGAAACATTATAACGTGATTTAATTATGGGTGTTTTCTCATCAGTCTGGCTATATATGGAGGTGCTGAGGGGCTCTGCTTGGACTACAGGCCGAGAGGAACCTGAGGCAGCCGTCTTTCACACGGGGTCTCCTCATGCCCCAAGCCTGGCAATACAGCGCAACACCACATACTGTAGGGGTCAAGGTGACTTACAGAAAAGTGAGGCAATTTTTTTTGCTCTAATTTATCCATAACAACTAAATTCATGCATCTGAATTATTGTTTTTGTTCATTTTGACATTGGGTGTCAAGCTCTGAGTTCAGTTAGTAATAGAGAAAATCTCTTTTGTCTCAGTTCCTGATTGCAATGAAAACAAACAATGTCCCAGCCAGTGTTACTCCAGCGTAGAGCCAGGGGATGGTGAAGTATAAGGCAGAGGAGATGCCAACAGACCGAAGAGCCGCCGGTCTGACGGGGGCCCTCTCATCTGCTCACCGGGGCACGTGAGTGGGGGCCGTGACCTCCTAAAGAATGGAGGGCAAACGGCACTCTGCTGAAAAGTTTATGAGAGAGCTGGGGGGGGGGGTGATGAAGCCCCTTCACTGCGGGAGACCACTTAATGCTCACTGTGCCCCTCGACAAGAGGCAGCCCCCTGTATCAGGTGTCCCCCCCCGTCCCAGGGCTAAGACAAAGGACTAGATGGACTGGGGAGCATGTGATCCCTGCTTGGGGGGGTTAGTGGGTAACGAGGACAGTGTGACATACGGTACGCAGTGGGGGCAGATAAAAAAAAAATGTTTACATAACCTTCATGCTGATGTAAAACTATGATTTTATAGCAGCGAATATGCATCAGCTCAAATCTCTCCTAAATTCAACCCAGGAACCATCCGATGCACCCTATTTGCTGACTTTACTGACCAACATACCACGTTTAGCCTATCAGTAATCAGCGAAATACCTCGATGAAGTAAGTTAGAGTAGGGGGTGAAATATAATGTACATAGCCCTAAATGTGTCCCTGAGGAGAGGTTTGGGAACTTGTGAGATTTTCTTCAAGAAATCAGCAAATTTCAGAACAGTAATTTACCATATATGGGCATTAAAATGAGTCATACAACTGGTCCTAGGCCACGCCCCTGAAAAGGCGGGACTCACCCAGGACTCATGGTATAAGGCGGTCAGGAGGTACATTGCGTAGTCTCTGTTCTGCCTCTTCAGTGGACACCTGGGTAGGGAACACAGGACACAAATGCTGACAGATGCAGCCTAATGACATTGACCCTCAGGCTGAGCCACGGATGCACAGACAGGCGCGAACCAGCCACCGACGGCCAGATGGCGCGAAGCATCGGCAAGCTCAGTGTACCTGTCTGCCATGAGGGTCAGAACGTCCGTCTCCCTGCAGTACCGGGACCCAGCCAACTTCACCAGCTTCCTCCTCGCGTGCATGTCCAGATTTAGGCATGACAGCTTCACCTGTGGAGAAGCCCGGAACCAATCACAGCAGCTCAGCACCCCCCAAATGACCAACAGTTCAGCTTCTGTTATCTCCAGTCATCTCTGCCAAAGCCAAATGCGTGAATTCCCATAATCTGACACATTCTGAGGATTTTGTTTACAGTGACATCGCAGTACAGGGTATCTCTAGCCACTCTGATTGAGAACAACATAAGATCATCATACACATCTGTTTCTTTCATTTTTTTTTCCTTTTTAAATCCGCGTTCCCACATCCCAAGGGAACACTGGTTACATGCCATCCTCTGATTTTCATCACACACTTATTGGCCAAAAGAGCTGTTCCAAAAAGCACATGATCCATGTGAATTACACACATAACAGAGGCACACTTCAACATACACACTTCATCATACACACTTCAGAAACAGACTAGCTTCAATCCACACTAACAGGAACCAGGCTTTTACTGCTCAGGGTTCCTACTAATCCAGTTTAATATAAAAAATTCCGTACTTTTCCGTACCACATAGGATAAAGGGCAGAGTGTGCAAGACCCTTTTCCTGTTGCTTTCCATGCTGCCCACTTTAATCTACAGAGATAAGACCCTGTCAGAAGCACTGCTTTAGCCAGTGTCGCGACCCCCCCACACTAGCGTCAGGATGGCAGATGGCCAAACTCAATATCTCAACCTGAGCTGGAACATCAAATCTCTGGAGAAAACCAGAACAAATTCCTTTAAGCATTCAGAACAGAGCAAAAATGTACCATTTAATATAAACAAAAAGATGAGAACAGGCGTTTATTGCTTTGCAGACTCCAAAATGACGACTGAAACATGTTATGATCACCCCCTCCCCGGCCCATCCATCCATCCTCACCTTGAGCCTGACCACCCGACTGGCGGGGTTCCTCACGGAGGGCCCAGCAAACACAAAGTCCTTGGTCTCCACCTGGATGGGAAAATGCTCCTCACACCTAACGTCCGAGTCCAAGGTGGATGGCCATTCTGTGCAGAACTCTGCCGTGGAGGGTAACGCAGATCTGACGTCACGGGTCCTGTCATCTCTGAACTCTTTAGTTAAAGCTGCAGTCATGCTTAACTAAAGTAAAGAACCTGCTCATAGCTACTGTATGGGGGGGGGGGGGGGGGGTGCCACAATCAAGTTAATCCCATCCCACTGCTTGGTGAAATTTATCGTTGGCAAAATCTTATCGACAAGTTTTCAAAATACTGGAATGGCGTTGCATCAGGAAACATTGTCAATATACCATCTATCGCAGTATGTCTAGATGTGACCAAGCCTACCTGGCAAGTAAAATCAGACTGGCCCAATCTTAGTTCCATCTTAACTTTTGTATTTTACAATGATGCATTTCAGAATAAGTGATATGATGATAGAATTAATTACAAAACATATGTAAATAAATGCATTAATTTTCAGAACATCGCTGGAATGTTACTGATGCCAGGAATACTCCTACTCACGCTTTAAAGCTTCACAGTGCTTCTTTATTGCAGGTGGAGTTATGTGCAGGAAGTTGGGAATCTGAAAGAGACATTTGTCACGTCACTCTCACATCACTGACTTCCTAAAAACAGACCACCACACCAGTCCTGCGGGGGCAGGACTGCTAAGACGCCTCTGACGATATCCTAAACCATTTTTGACAAAGCAGAGGAATTTTTTTCAGTAACCCCAGAACTTGCACAAGGTTTTCCTTTTATCATAGCGCAATAAAAATTTGATCTGCATGCTTCCTGAGGATCGTAATACCAAACACTAAACGTATGATAAAATATAAACGTGAAGGGGTCTCCAAAGCCTGACCACAGCAGTAGAGCTTGAAGTATTGAGCACCAGCTGGATGTTGCTGTATGATGGTCAGTTGCTCGGGGATCTCCTGGTTAACTACAGATATTCCATCTGCAGCTTCTTCATCGTCTCTTATGAAAGTGGACTTAAGTGACCAAACAGCATGCCAGCAGTCATAAATCTCTCTAGTTTCCAGCAAATGCATGTTTTGTGGAAGATGACCCAATAAGATTTTGTTTTGATTTGGTTGGAAACCAAAATCTTAGTCTGGATTTTTTACATTATAGATCTTAACTATCTACCTCTAGAGAACAGACGACAACTCTAATTACTACTTTCAAACCACCTAAACACACAAAACAATCAAAGATTATTATCTTAATAGCCAGCTTAGACCATCATTAACGGTCATTATCTCACGGACTGATTCCACCCTTCAAAAGTGTAAGTGAAATATGAAGAGGGAATACCAATCTGGGAGGGTTAACTAGCCTCCCCAGTGGTTTATGGTACATTCAACTAAGATATTAAAGTCTGTGGTATGTTACATACCCAGCAAAACACAAACACAACCCATCCAAATCTTATTTTCCCTAGCTATCAGAAACATATTTACTGATATATAAATGTTTTTTTTAGTTAAAAACAGACAGCACAAGAATCACTTTTAACTTTATTAAAATAGTTTAACCTGATGCTGTATATGATGCCTATACGCCAGCACATTGAAACCATCCTGCTAAAGAGTCTTCGAACCTTTATAAGTTCCAAATTGCCTTCCTTGGCCGGGTGAACCCCCCTCTCCACCGGATAGCCCATGCGGACAGGGAGGGGCACGGAGCCGGGCTTGAAGGCGGCCGCAGTCGGATACACGCTGGTCCAGTCCTGGTCTGTGGACATTTTCTCATATCGCGGCGGTCCACTCTGAAGAAAAGTTCACGGATTTTAAAAGATGAGAATGTCACTTTTACAATGGTGATTATATCACACGGTAGTTATTTAGTACAGCCAGATTAGATGATCGGTCTCCATAGTCAAGGTTATCACAATGCTATGCTTTAAAACGTGGAGTGAACTGAGCACGCTGCGGGCCTTTTAAAAGCCCGGCATTCGTACCTCCCTCCTCGGCTTTCTGTTTGGGAGTCCTCTCCTTCCAACTGCAGATACGCCTTAAAATGCAGCAAAAATGTCATACATTCGTAACACATGGAAACTGACTGTACTTCCGATACACCCGATTTATGTGAAATATTAGACTGTATGTAAAATATAAAATGATTTTCAATAACATTCACGATCCCTCCCGCGGTGACCTAGAAGCTCGCCAAACTCGCTGTCTTGAATACATTGCATTTCTGAATACATCAGTTAATAATAATCAAGCTATTTACCCGCTGAATCTGCAAACCCTCTTCGTATAGGAATTAGTATTATAGCCCCTAAATGTTGATTTATTCTGTTTAAGGACATTGCCGCCGTACACAGCTCCAGGGCAGCCATAACTGGAATAAGACAAACGCGTACGGAAACCCAAAAGGCACAAATGTAGTAAAAGCTACGCGTACTTCTGTATGCACAACGCCACCTGCTGGCAGGTATTAAGTAAGCGTCAGGAATTGCTGCAATTCTTCAAAAGATACACTACTCAGTACTCAGTCAGTACAGTAGTTATTCCTTTCTATTTCTTTATCTCTTTTTCTTCCCACGCCTAATCTGTCCCTCCTCTTCGGCCAGCTCAGCCACTGCAATATTTTACATGTGCTAAAAATGAAATAAATAAATAAAATAAAGACAAATCAATCAACACGAGGGGCTTATACAGAGCTTATAGAGCCCCTCATGGTAAAGTAAACATGTTTGGCACAGCAGTGCATTCAGACCATGATTCTGCTTGCTAAAGCTGCCTGACAAGATAAAAGTAAAAGAGAGAGAGAAAAAAAGATACAGTACATCCATCCATGAGCGTAAATTACGGAGGGGTCGTAACCCCCCAATAATCAAAATCGGCGAATACAACCCCTCAATAATCATGTCACCCCCTAAATGGGTGGAGACCTGACCCTCCCTAATGTTCAAACCAAAGTTACGCCCTTGCATCTATCCATCTGTCCGTCCGTCCATACATTCAATCATCCAACCTCCAAGTGATTATTCTGGAAAAAGTAAAATGATATACAGTATGCTATTGAAACATTATAAGCAGAAATATAGACAAAGATAATTTAGCTTAATAGTAAAAAGTATAGTTTTTAAAATGTATATTTTGCATTTTATAACTCTTTTTCATAGAAACTTTAAGCGGTGGTATAAAGTATTCTTCAGTCTCAGGTCGCTGTAGTATTGTAATTACCACAGCTGTCAACCCCTTAAGTCATGTGCGGTATCGCTGCTTGAATGCATGGAGCACGATTAAATGTCAGTCATTCACCGCGTAAGATGAAAGGATCTGTCCACATGTGTGAGGTGTACTGCTTTGCGGTAGGGTTTTACACAGCGGGGAAAAGGGCTGTCACACAAGCTCCAGCGTGAAAGACACTTGGCACAGGGACCCCGTAGTCCGCATGATTAAGTTCATATTGCCGAAGTCTCATTTCGCTCTCCAAGGTACTGGGTTACTCGGCACACGTTGCAGAACTTTACCAGTAAAAGGTAAATCATGTTTAGTTATTATCATTTTTAATTGTAGAAGTGTACATTAAAAAACTTAATGTTTTCTTAATGTAATTTTGATGACCCTTAATTCGGGTCGATAATTAGATATTTTATTTGTAAAATGCAGGTATATCATTATATAAATTAAGATATGTGAAACGACGGGATCAGGGTTATCAATGTTTTGGACGCATGTTGAATTTTTTTTCTATTCTTTCTTTGCATTATTTTCAATGTAATATAATTTAAAATATTGCATTATAGATTTCAATTTGAATAAAGATAGATTTAAAATAGATTCTCGGTATAATTAGAAGCGGCTAATATTATTGTTACTATTAGCTACCAGTACAACTACTACTACTATTACTACTACTACTACTACTAATAGTAATAATAACAACAACAGCAAAATAAAACAATAACAGCAACAATACAGCATAAATTAATGTACGAATGAATTACCTGATTATATATCCGACTGAAACCCAATATATTTGTAGCTCAGTGGTACTCTGTCGGACAAAGATTAGAAGTAATTTACCATGGTCTATTTCGCGTAAGACAAAGCAGCATGTCAGCCTTCGGACTGAAACCGTGGGTGAATGTATTCGCCACTTCGCGGTCGAGACCAGCACACACTTAATCGGAAAGCGGCTCCTGTTTCGTTTGGACTCCTCAGTGAAAGCCTCATGAATAATACGCGCAACAACAATTTAATAATAGGGGTCGATCTGACATGAATACCTTATTGGTGTTATTCATGCAGATCTCGTCCAAAGTGCTTTTATCTAAAATACACGACTGCTTAAGAACTGACGCACGTCATGAAGACTTCGATTCAGATGAAAACAGAGGCTTCCCTTCCACGTGTCGGATATACTCGTTTGCGGTCATTTACATCTTCTGACCCTTCTACTGACAGTTTTCATCGTCGGTGGGGGACAGCGATGATATGTATTCCAACCACAGGGAGGGCTGGAATCACAGCAGAGTATGGATGGTATCCATCAATATAATATAATATAATATAATATACAGTAAAAGCACGGGCAGGGTGCATGTCCCAGCATGCCCCATATGCATTTTAAATAGTCCTTGTTGTGTTGTTGTTGTTGTTGTTAATGTTAATGGTTGCATTTCCCTATTGTTGCGCTTGTGATTGCCCGTGTCTTGTGTGTACCCTGTCCGATCCTCGCGTGCATTTAGCTTGTGTAAATCTCCTATCGTGTATTCATCTTGCACTTTGGCATCTGACAACCCTGTGTTTCCCACCTGTGTATTTGTTTCAGTGCTGGTTGGGTGCCTGTCGTAGTCTTTTTAAGGACTGCTAATAAAGAGTGTGTTTTCTCCGGCAAGCAAGTCTCCATGTCTCTCTCTGCTCCCGCATGGCCTTGGTCTGCCCGGCACCACACCGGTGTCAGAAGCAATCCCGTTGGCACAGCTGGAGCGGGCGCTGATTACTAGTGTTGTAGTCAAGACCGCCTAAACAGAGACCAAGACATTGCCAAGACCAGAGGGTATCAAGACCAAGACACTGCTGAGACTTGAGGGTACCAAGACCAAGACCAAGACCAAGACACACTAAGGCAAGACCTAGACCAAGGCTGGTCGAGACCAATACCAAGACCGGAAACAGACTAGGGCTAGAATCGACATGTAGAGAAAAAAGGCATTGCTGTAAAGGGTCATTACTCGTTAAATCAAATTCATGTTAAATTCAATTATATTGTCCATATTGTTATTTACCATATAGCATAGAACGAATGCTTGCTCAACACATTGCCCATAGTCAGATGCTATATAAAATCAATGATGATTTATTATGTCAAATAACACCACTGTAATAATTAAACAATATACCCACACAAACAAATACCAGATAGATACACAAAGACATCATATAACCATATATATTCTTTAGTGTTGTAGTCAAGACCGCCCAAACCGAGAGCAAGACATTGCCGAGACCAAATAGAGTCCAGACTAAGACAAGATCGAAACCACAAAAAATTGGTCTCGAGATCGGTCTCGAGAACTATAGCACTACTGATTACCATCATCTCGCAAGCTTGCTCCAGCTTTGCGGAGCTCAAGGAGGCAGAGAAGTGACAACACCCCACAAAAGACATGAAGCTTGTTTGCTGGTGCTGCAGGGCAGGAGGGCACCCGTCTCATCACTGCCTGGAAGCTTGCACCAGAGACTCCGGCAGAAGAGCAGGGGGTGGCAGGGAAAGGGAGGCACCCTCTGCTCTACCTAGGAGGCACCAGACCCACACAGCGCGTCCTGAAGCCTGTCCTGCCTGCTCGCGAAAACTTCAGTGAAGACGAGGTTGGGCAGCACAGTAGACTCCAGCCTCTCACCGGTTGTCAAGAGCTCCCCACTCGTCAGTGAAGAGAAGCCACGGCGTGACTCTAGCTGCGAGGCCGACCAGCAGAGGCAGCAGGCGGAGGCTGCTCTGTTGCTGCAGGAAGAGGTGTGCCGCAGCTGGGAGTCCCAGCTTACTAAAGAGTGCCATGAGCTTGACGAGCAGTGGGAGTGGGACCATCAAGACCAGGAGCGGCTGCGGTAGTCCGTGGAGCAGGAGCAGCAGAGACCTGGAGCAGCAGGAGCTGGAGCAGCTGCACAATAAGGTAGCCAGCTGGGAGAAGGAGCGTGACTGCCTGATGCGCCTGGCCGAGGCAGCGGAGGCAGTGCTTCATGGCAGCGGAGGCAGTGCTGCTTAACCAGGAGGAGGCATGTCACAAATTGGAGGCCCAGGTAGCTGAGAAACGCCGCGGGCTGCAGGAGGCAGAGGTCATGCTGCGTGGCCGGGAGGAGGCGTGCCATACTCTGGAGGCCCAGCTGGCCCAGGAGTGCAGTGAGCTGGCGACCCAACCGGAGCAGGGTAAGTCGCTGTGCGGGCTGCACCAATGGGAAGTCTCTACCAGTGAAAGAGGAAGGGTTGGCGCCCAGGGGGGATCTGATATGCCAGCGCTGGCTAGCAGCTAGCCATGCCAGCGCTTGGGGACTGACCTGCCCCATCATCGCAGGCGATGCACCATCGGTTACTAGCAGACCCCTGGGACTTGCGACGGAACTGAGGTGGGGACTAGGGGTGGTGGTCACCAGGACGATCGACCACTGAGGAGGGGGCAGTGTAGCACTGGCGGAGCACACGTCTCAACATGCCTCAAGCAAGTCTCCATGTCTCTCTCTGCTCCTGAGTTGCCTTGCGAGCCCCCCAGTCTTCCACCGTCCTGATCAGTCCCTGCTGTTGGGGTATTCACCACCGGTCCTGGCTATGGCTTCTCCACATGGGCCTACGTTCGTGTGGTGCAAAGTGGTCATGGTGCAGCATAATAGTACTGCACTGCTCAGGCATCCATACCCTGTACACCACCTTGGAGATCCATTCCAGGACCTGCCTTGGGCCCCTCCAGTGGCTGTCGAGCTAGGGTGACTGCTCCTTCTTCCTGATGAGGCAGTACACCCAAACAGGGTTCCCAGGCTGGAAGGCCTGTCCCCAAGAGCAGACGTCATATGCCTTCTTCTTCGGTCTGCCCATGGCTGCCCCTTGATGGTCCCTGGCCAACTTGTGCACCATGAACTTCCTGCAACACTGCATGATACGCCTACAGGATCAAGGGAAATGTAGATGTCTCAGTTATGCTGGTGCTCATCCATGAGGGTCGCCAGTTGTGCGGCTAAGGTACAGTGAAACTGCTCCACCAGCATGTTGCTCTGCAGGTGATAGCAGCTCCTGGCAGACCTTGCTAAACACCTGCACCTTAAAGTTCCCCCCCGGTTGCTGTGCAGCTCCCCAGGGGCCCTGAAGATGCAAAAAAACTCATTAAGGAGCTTAGCCGGGGTGGTGGTGGCGCTCTGGTCGGGAACCGCCTACGCCTCTGCTACAGGGGACCCGAAATTGCTAGCTAGGACCCTTCCTAACCTTGCACAGTAGTGCAAGAATAGCTTGGTGTCCTGCCAGCAGCCGGGCCAGAACCAACATTGCACCTTCCCAATAATCTTTGCTACCCTAAAATGCCCTGGCCCGATGGCTACATGTACTGATCTTGGGGTGCAGGCTCTGGGACACCAGCAGTTGCAGGAGCTCCCCTGTGTTGCTAGGCAATCGCCAATACAACAGCCCCTCATGCTCCTCCAGGGTGGGGTAGGCCGCTGTTTCCATATTGGAGGCCAAGATTGCCGTCCAACCCCGTCATCTGCCCTCACTCACCCATTCTCTCACTCTGGCCAGCACGGGGTCGCTGTGCTGCTCCGTGGAGAGCTGCTGAATTTCCATTTTCTGGTTGGCATGGTAGCCCGGTGCCGTGCGGACGGCCATTACTGTCATAGCAACAGTGACATCAGCTCTCAGTGGAGCAGGGGCAGTGAGAAAGAGCATCTGTGTTTCCTTGCAAATTCTTAGGGCAGTGCTGGATCTTCAAGTCATACTTTGCCAGCACCTCCAACCAGCGGTCCAGCTGTCCCGCTGTGTTATAGAGGCTTAGAAGCCATGACAATGATGTGTGGTCCATCCTCAAGTGGAACCGCCAGCCACAGAAGTAGGAATAAAAGTGTTTGCGTGTCCACACCATCGCCCGCAGTTCCCCTCTCTTGTGCTGCTGTGCTTGTTCCGGCTTGCTCTCCCTGAGGCTGGGGCAGACGAACTGTGTCGGAACCATCAGGTCTCCCCAAGGAGCTTCATTGCACGGCTCCTGGGATTTCCAGCTGGTCTTCTGATGCTCCCTACCACTGCCACAGGAACCCTTTCTCCAGTTGAAGGAGGTTGTCATTATACGCCTCCGTTCCCACTTCTGACACCAGTGTAAAATTGGGTCGCCGAACCATGTCACTTGCAATAACCAGACTTGGGATGATTTCTGGTTTATACTACTAGATGGTGTTTATTGCATCCGTATCAATCATATTGACAATGCACTCGCACTACAAACCATGGCTATCATCCTGTTTAATACACACAGTGGGCGCACACACACACACACACACGCTATGTACAACAATAGACAATCAACACTATACGTGACATAAGAATACAGCACATTTACATACAACACAAGACACTATGGAGAACTTTTTACAGGACTGGCATCAGTCCAACCTGCCATGCTGCACACCGGTATCTCTATGCATTTCAACCAATCAGGTGGTGGTGATGCATTCAGTGACGCTTTCAGCCCTACTACCTAATAGCAGGGCCAGGTCAGCATGAGTGCAACCAGATAAGGCTCTGATAATTTAGTTGATTTACAATGGAAAATCATCAGCTAATGGTACGGGTCGGATATTGGTTCTTGGTTTGTTCCTTGGTGGCAGCAGAAAAGTGACAATAGTTGTTGTAAGGCTTCCGAGTGCTTGATTGTTTGATGCACAAAAGGCTACCATAAGCCTAGTTAACAGGCAGATTTGATATGATTTGACATTACAGATGAGTGTGTGTGATAATTTTATATGTTACAGCGTATTAAAATAACTTTAAGTTACTTAAGCTTCATATGTTGCTGAATACATGTATTCATTTTACATCTGATTGTAAAATGTTCAATTGGCGCCGTGGACGGTCGCCTCCGTACTGAGCTCTCTAGTACTTTCATTGTTTTTGTTTGTTTTCTGCGTGTCCAGTAACCCTAACCCGGTAACTTTTTCTAAAGAGGAACTGCTGAGCTTTAGGCAGTGCACTCTAGACAGTTTCCCATAATTTTTCACAAAGCCGGAAGCTTTTCTCGAGGAGTAGCGGTGGTCTGCGAGACACGGAGGAGACGCACGCCGACGGGGGAAGCACGGTGGCGCGCTAGTGAGGCTGCAACAGCGGGGATTCGGAACCACACTCCCGTCAATTCACCTGGCGAATCTCAGCTCTCTGCCCAACAAGATGGACGAGCTGCTTCTCCTAAACGGTACTAATAAGGACTTTGTGCGTTCTGCTGCCGTTTGTTTCACTGAAACCTGGCTCAGTGAAACGATCCCCTAACAACGGTTTGCACCTGCCGGGCTTTCATCTGCTCAGAGCGGATCACGTACCGGAGCTATCGGGAAAGACAAGGGGCAGCGGCACCTGTTTCTACATAAACGAAGGTTAGTGTACAGATTTCAGTGTACTAACCAAACATTGCAACAAGGACTAGGAGACACTGTTCATCAACTGCATGCCATTTTATTCACCACGGGAGTTCTCCTCCTTCATCCTGGTCAGTGTTTACATTCAACCTCAGGCCAGCGTGAAGAATGCACTGCAAACCCTGACCGAACAGATATCCAGCCTGTAACAGAAGAGTCCCTCTTCATCATTCTTGGGGACTTCAACAAAGCAATACATCTCATCCCTACGTACAGGCACAAACTGAAATGAGCTAAGCCTGTGGTCAAGACAGTGAAGAAATGGACTAATGAAGTGAAGCAGGAACTAAAGGACTTTGACTGCACTGACTGGAGCATTTTTAGTGCTGCAACCAACAACCTGGACGAATAGTCCGACACTATAACATCAAATATCAGTTTCTGTGAAGACATGTGTCCCATCCAAGACCTTCCGCACATTCAACAATAACAAGCTATGGTTCACAGCAAGTCTACGTCAACTTCGCCTGCCAACAGAAGTGGGGACAGAGCTCTGTACAAGCAGATCAAAAACCTACTAACTAAGGAGCTCAAATTAGCTAAAAGAAGCTACGTAGAATTGCTGAAGAATAGGTTTTCAGCCAATGACCTTGCAGTGGGGGGTGACATGGTGGTGCAGTGGTTAGCATTGTTGCCTCACACTTCTGGGACCTGGGTTTGAGTCTCTGCCTGGGTTACATGTGTGTGGAGTTTACATGGTTGTGGTTTCCCCTCTCTTCCCCCCAGTTTCCCTCCAAAGACATGCTGAGGCTAATTGGAGCTAATAAATTGCATGGGTGGTGTGTATGGGGATGTTTTCTATCTCATGGATGAATATAGTCTAGATACCCATTAATTTCCTATGGCGGTCACTCTTGACCGGGAGGTCAAGTCATGATTGATTAAAACACTCAGAATTCAATGAAAGAGGTGATTATCAAATGTATATGTTCAAGTGCATAGTGTGTTTGAGGCAATCAAATGTAAACCGGAACATGACAGGAAGGATATTGTTTGATGAGGTCCACCACAGTCATGTTATCTGCAAACTTGATGATCTGGTTTGAGTTGATCTCTGCTGTGCAAACATGGGTCAGGAGTGTGAAGAGCAGTGGACTGACAACACAGCCCTGTGGCACACCGGTGCTCAGGGTGATGGTGTTGGAGGTGTTGGTGCCAATTCTGACTGACTGTGGTCTGTCAGTCAGGAAATCTAGTATCCAGTTCACCAGGGGGGTGTTGAGGCCCAGCCCACTCAGTTTTACAGTCTCTGAGGGATGATGGTGTTAAAAGCTGAGCTGAAGTCAATGAACAGCATCCTCATGTAAGGATCTCTCTTTTCCAGGTATGTTAACGACAGGTGAAGCGCAGTGGATATTGGATCATCAATTGACCAATTAGGGCAGTAGGCAAACTGGAGGGGATCCAGAGTGCTGGGTAGGGCGGCTTTGATATGATTCATGACCAGTCTTTCAAAGCACTTCATGATGACCGGAGTGAAGGCCACAGGACGGTAGTCATTGAAGCAGGTCACCATTGATTTCTTTGGGACTGGGATGACAGTTGTGGTCTTGAAGCACGCTGGAACAATGGCCAGAGTCAGGGAGGTGTCGAATACGTCAGTGAGGACGACGGCCAGCTGGTCAGCACTTGCCCCCGGATGTTGTCTAGACCAGCAGCTTTCTGTTGGTTCACTCTGGACAGAGTGTTTCACTGTGGCTGTGGTCAGGCAGATTACCTGCTGATCAGGGAGGGGAACGGGTGGACCCAACAGCTCTCGCCCACCGGTTGAGGGATGCCTGGAGGCATGCCTGGAGTGTGTGCCCTTGGGGGGGGGGGGGG
>JAODKF010000068.1:31061915-31078690 GCA_026779585.1 Mormyrus proboscirostris | reverse complement strand
CCCCTCTGTCAGGCCCGGCTCGTCCAATCCTGCCATTTGCCACCCCCCTTGTTAACACCCATGTGGAATCCCCGTGTTTACCAGCTGTTTCTTGTTGCTATCATTAGTTCAATGTATTTACATCCGCATTAAGTTTGTTTCCCCAGTCCGGTCATTGAAGTCTAACGTCTGTCCATGTGCCTTGCTTTGTTGTTTTCTACAATAAATCCCCTGTTCACCCGTCTCCCTGCTTCTGCTTCCCCGGTCTGTACATGACACCCATCTCCCGCTAGAATGAGCCACACTTTTTACTTTTTTATCTTGCCTCTCATTACAGCCCTTGTGTAGATCACCCCAGGTGCCTCTCGTCTGCTGCCTCGTCAGTGGTGTATATAGTGCCTCCCTGTCTTGAGCTCCCCAGTCCAGTCATTGATGTTGCTGCCTTCATGCGTGTTCCAGTTTGTCATGTGTTCTCTCCTGATTCTCCCTACCCCTTTTTGACCCCTTGTGCTCCATTTAATTTTGCCCTGTTTGTAGGCTTCCTTAAATAAAGCCCGTTTTGCTTCTCCCCACGCCTGCCTTCATTTCCATCCTTCTTGTGACGTGACAATACGGTACCCTTTTTTCACCCTTCTTACATGCACACTCACTTTAATATACATCATTTATTTTGTATGCTTGCATTTTGCTGTATTCTGTTTGTATTGTACTTTCCTTATTTTATTTTTGTATTTTATGTTACAATATTTTATACTGTAATTCTTTTATTGTATTGTGTTGCATATTTGATACAGAAGATGAGGAATACTACAGCAGAAAACCTACATTAAAAACCTCCTCCCCATCCTCATCTCATGTTCAACACCTGGTTTGTCTTCCCAGGTTAAAAGAACCACGGTTGTTCTTTGTGTCTAAAAAGGTCCTCTCCATAAGTTAACTTGCATGTTACATTTGTCAAACGACAATGTAGCTGAACATTCTGAATCTGCTGAACATTGTCTTTGCTTCACAGGTTGCAGCAGGTGGGCTGTCTCTGACACATCTATTGGCCATTGTCGAGCTCCCATCCAGAAGTCCATTTGAGATAGCGTCCTATGCCCACGCAATGAGCGAGAGGCGGAGCAGCCCAATGTACCTTTTGTGCCACGCCCATGGGAGCTCTCAGGAGTCCCATACCCCCGAACCCAGCAGACATGATGACAAACGCCCATGCAGCAAAGGACCCTACCTGGAGACCACCGTCAGCACGTGTTACTCACCTGTCCTCCTGGAACAGGACTCCTCAGTAAATAATGGATCAGGCATTTCCTGTGGCCTCCACTCAGTCACAAAGGACCCAGCCTTGCAGATCCCCATCAAGCCCCCCCTTTCCCCCCAGGGACCACACAAGATGCCCCCCTCAGGATGCTTCCAAGACCCGTACCGCACTCGCACCAGCATGCAAGGGGACGTCTACAACTTCTTGGAGAGGCCGGCCGGCCTGAGATGCTTCCTTTACCACTTCTTGGTGTGAGTAAGATAAAGACCTCTCTGCTTCTTAGAGATATACTGAGTAACATAAAAATAAAAGACTTTCAGCTAGTAAACCTTGATACCATGCAGTGCCGGGCAATGAAAAGGTTCCTCCTGTATCAATAGGGAATCAAACAAATTTATGTCTGCAGAAAACTTTAAACTGCAGGAAGTGCTTATTATTATTACTATTATTATTATCGTATTATTATTATTATTATTATTATTATTATTATTATTATAAAATTCCAAAATTATTTTGACATCTCTCCTGGACATTTTTTCAAAAGTTATATTTACAATCTGCTATTTTAAAAAGTAAATAGAGTAATAATATTTTGATCTGTGAATCGAGATTAAAAATAAATGACGATAGCTGATGACTGCAAACTTGTTTAGGAAGATAGTGGATATCATGTTTCCAATGTGTGATTCTGTGAGCCGTGTGATATCTGCTGGCAAGGCAGGATTTCCCTCCAAGAGTTCTGCAATGGATTATCTCTGCATCCTGGTTTTCTGTATGCATGTCCTGCTTAGGAAAATGCAGGTTTGTAAAAGTTCTTCATCCAAGGCAAAGACATCATCCCTTCTGAGTCAAAGGATACAATGTTGACCCCAGGCAGGATGTAGAACACTCTGGAAGGCAGAGTGGGATAAAAACCTCTGATGTTAACTGAGACTATAATATTTCGGGTCAGTGAATGGACTCATATATAATGAATTATCTAGTGATGCTCCACCAAGCTCCTTTAAGTAACTCTTACTCAGAGGTGGCTACCGGAGAAGATTCCAGTCTCAACTGTCACTCTGGGGGCAAAGCAGGTAAAGCTAATGGTCTCTGTCTGTACCAGCTGCTCACTGCCACCCACCCCATCAGATTTGGGGATTAGTGTCCCTGTCAGGACCTGTCATGAAATCCTGAGATGTATCAGAACGATCAAGAAATGGGTGTTGAGAAACCTAAAACCAGGCCCAAGGTCAAGATGCACCATCCAGGGTTTCCACCAAGTTGGCCCAGAGTCCCAGCACTTGCATCTAAAATTTCTTGGCAAGTCCACTCTGGACTTGGAAGGCCCTCCATGCGCACTCTGAATCTGGCTCATACTACATTTATGAACTACACATAACCATGGATATTAGATCCAGTCCTGCTATCTTTCAGTGACGAGACAAGTCCATTAGCAGATGGCCCTCAGATCAGCTACTGACTGGTGACATGGAACCTCTGCTAAACCTCATAGCAAGTGACCCCTGGCAAGATGGGCCCCCTGGCCAGCCGCTCCATGCTGGCATGTGCACATAGGCTGAGGGACAGCCCTCAAGGGCATATTCAGGCTGACATCAGGGGATTGCAAATGTTTTTTTTTCCTGGGGAGGAGAAGCATGGGTAAGATAATGCTGGATTAAACAACCAGCTGTTTTTCTTTGTAATCGGTCTCGGTCGGATAGTTTGTCCTTCACAGTAATATTCTTCACTGGGGTGGGAGGTTGGTGGTAGCTCAAGTAGATATGAACTTATTGCTCCCCTCAGTGGCCGCCATTTAAAATTGCATGACCAACTGAGTGCAGATTGAAAATGCGCTGTCTGCTTTGATTACCACAGATGTATTCTGCATCGAGTATTTCTTTATTCTGCGTAAATGTCTTAAGGGCAGACACCAGGGCCCGTATTCACAAAGCATCTTAAGGCTAAAAGTATTTAGGAGAAACTCCTAAAAATAACGGGCGTGTCAGTCCTAAATGTATTTATTTATTTTTTAACTAAGAGCAATTCACAGGCCCTTACCACTAAAAGTAGCACCCAAATCTGGAAGAACTAAAAGGTAGGCGAGAGGACTCCTAAATCATTCAGATTAATTCACAGTCACATAATGACTACCAATCCTCGTCGGAATGTCTTGGATACATTAAAAAAATGCTGAATTGCTTAAGAATACCGCCTAAGTCGGGAGTCAGTAATGATTGCTGTAGGGCTTGTGAGGGATGCAATAACATCTCCAACAATAAGAAACAACCCAATCATATGCAATGGAAACCGCATATAGTGATCACGTCTCTCTGGGTGAAAATTAATCACTATAAGTGGATGATCGGTATAACGGCTCAGGTAGATTACCATCTAATTGACTGCATCGCTATGTACTGAATTTTAATGACTCGTTCAAAATACAGTATAGCTGTTCCAAACACTATATAATTAAAATACGCTACAATACAGTATTGTACATAAAATATACCGTATTGTGTCACTGCTGCATCTCGTTGGCTCAGTTTTGACAGTTGATCATAAACATTGATCAGTCTATTTTGTCACTGAGAGAAAATGAATTTCTTTTTTTTTTCAAAAAATTAACACTGTAATCGGACTACTTGATTACTATAGGCAAATTATTTAAACAGTATTTATACAGGAATGATTCTGTCCCAAGCTTTTTGATCCATATAAGCGGTTGATCTTCATAACCATGATCACTATATGCGGTTTCCACTGTATTTGTGTTTATTGGATGTTGCACGTACATTTCACAAGCACATACTGGCTTCTCAATAACCAATCCCTGTGGTTATTGCAGGCAAGCTCGTGCATGAGAACTGACGTCAGCCACAGCGACGGAGTCTATTACTCTTAGCTTAGGACTTGGCCCTTTTCCTAGCTAAAAGTTGCTCGCATCCACTTTGTAAATAGGTTTTAGAAAAAAAAATCTTCGTTAAAAACTTCATGTGCGATTGAGGAGTACGCTTAGTGGTAAGATAAAATGCTTTGTGAATACGGGCCCAGGTTATTAGTGAAGCCAAAAAAGGGTTCATGGGATATTGTGGTAAAACTGAAGAAAACACAGTGTGTAGTCTGGTCTCACATTACAGAACAGGGTTCAGAAACATGCTGTTAAAGCTAGAGATGCACCGATCGATTGGCCAGGAACTTGAATTGGCCGATTTTCAGCGTGCTCCGCCCGGACCAGACGCTATAGTGTTATGCCGAAAAAGGCACTGCAGGCTTGTCTCCCGAATGCACACCACTGAAAACAGTACATGGCATCCCCTTCAGTCTTTCATTTCTGTAGCTGCCACCATCAAGTGTTTTTGTATGTTCTATGTGAGAGTGTCTTAACTAACCTGTGCAAGTTTCACGGGTGTGGTTACAGTTAATCTAGATTTAACAGGGGATGACTTTTCTGGCAGCGGGGTGCTGAAAAGCATCCCCTTTAATTTTGCATTTCTGTAGCTCCCATCAAGTAACCCTACAGGAAAAATACATCCCCACTCCCCTCAGTCGTTACATTTGCACTGACCCCAGCATCATGCACGTTTTTAACACAATTTGGAGTCAAGTAAGTGTCTTCTGAGCTACGTGGTGCAACAAATGTATTTCTTTCTTCGTGAAAACAAGAACACCTGATACAGACTTATAATGTATCAAGCGTTATATTGCCATGTTCATGTCTGTTGTTTTTAACTTTTGAACCGATATTAACATACGTGATAGCCTACAGTATTACGTAACAAACCGTTTTCAGATCTGCGACCTATTTTATGTGATTGTATGTTGTGCATCTTTATTTCAACAAAATACGTTGTATTGTATGTTACACACGTTTTACGAGTTTAAATAAACACAAACGATCGTTTTCACGCGATACCGGACCAGACCCTTTTACGCATGCAATACACGTCATACCCACAGCGGCGCGGGCACCTGCGCGTATTATAATCTGGAAGAGTATAGTACAATTTGAGTTTTATTTAGAGGTTTGTAACCTATGGACTTTTTTATTTTAAGACGATTAAAGAAAGTGAGAAAGGTCAGTGTCGTTATCTTGTGAATTTAAATGTACTGGAAAATTATATAAGTAACTGGCATTTGTTTTGTTATTTAAATCTGTTGCACCTGCTCTTGTCGGGTAACGTAAAATAGGGTCTGTGTCATAGAGTTGGGTGTATAGCAACTCACTCAGTTGTTTACCTCTTCAAAGAGCACTTTATTTTGACACTTAAGTGAGAGTAAATCCTTTAACTTAGTGTATTTGGGGGAAATGGTAAAGATTAACAATTTCTTTTATTATCAAAATAAAAATTTATATTAAAGAAAAGATGATTTTTCTTTGCATGTGCTGTTAATTATAGTTCTCAGAAAAAAAATTGGAATCGGCAAAAATCAGCATCGGTCGGTCACACTTCCCAATTGCAATTGGTGCTTTTCTATAGTTAAATCCATTTACAAAGAGAGGTTTTTAAGGGACTAATAAAACCTGGTCAGGCTTAGCTGTCCCACAATCCCATCAAACTTCTCAGTTGTGTAGGTTTGCCAAGGACAAATTGTTATGGGGCAGAAAACCAGCCCACACACAGCTCCCTGTGGACAGTTCATGTGTTTGTGTTTGAGGACACAGGCAGGAATACAGGCAAGAATCTTTCCGGAAGAATTTTTCATCCCTGACATTTATACATCAGCCATTTACCCAATCAGCTTTCATACATGGGGACTTTGTTGGCAGGAAAATGGTACCCTCACAATTGCAGGGTTGTGGGTTTGAGTCCAGTGTGTGCCTTGTGCATGAGATTTTGACGTTTTCTCTGTGTCCTCCTTATTTCCTTCCGCAATTCAAAAACATAGAGCGTAGATGGATCGGTGACTTTAAATAGCCTGCAGTGTGAGTCTGTGCCCTGTGATGGGATCTCCCTGTGCTTCTTTGGCTCTTGGCACAACATTACTGTAGATAAACTGTTGTGGAAGATGAATGGATGGCAGACAGCACCATTTCGTCTTTAGGGGGCGCTGTTTACACACATTCCTCTGCCTGAGAGTGTTTAAGTCTTTGTACTGTATGACTCCAATTATGGTTTATTTTTGTTTCATGTCAGTCTGCCCGTGTTACTGTTAGACCCAGTATTGTCCCAGTATCTGCTCTTTCGTGGAGTTAGGCTTAGTATATTATTGTAAACAGACTCCTAATTAACCTCAGTATTACAAAATGTGTTGTTCAGTATTGAGAACCCACACGACGAGGTAATGACTGGGCTCCATGGGAGACCACGGGAAGTTGATGTGGCAGCATAATAATGGCGTGTGTTTGTGAAATCCCCAGTGCAGTCTGAGGTGGTCCTCTGCGTAAAACCCACATTGTCCCTGGAAACCAGAGATCAGCAAAGTCCCTCACGTCACGGCCAGGGCTGCAGATCAAGGCGGGCCACTTTTTTGTATAACCTACATCCTGCTGAGCCACTTCCCCAAAGGTAAAATGAGCATAGAAACACATCCTGGTTGCAGAGCTGGCAGGCTATGACATTTACTGCTGCAGGTCCGCATTAGCCCTTGGCCTAATGCCACGTAACCTTCACCATTAAGCACAGTTCAGCTCCAAAGTCTGTTCAGAAACATGCATTTTCTGCTATACAAAGGGGCATTTTGCCATCTAAACAAACAATGAAATTGCTCATAAAACCCTGATGAATTTAGGTGATCCTATTGGCGACAGAACCTAGAGTAACCTTTAATTGCGAGTTGCATGCTGGGAAAAGGAGTTTAAGATCTATAATTAAAGAATAAATGAATGAATGAGTGAATCCGAAAGGAAAAAGTTAAAAAGAATAAATCAGTAAGAAGTCTGAGGATGAACCAAAAATTATTAAGTAAATGACAGTGAATGAGTACATGAGTACAAAAATGGTATAAATTAGTAGGCGAATGAGTGAGTAAATAAGAGAATGGATGAGTAATGAGTAAATGCAGGAATGTCTCTTGACATTAAGATCATGTCATGATCTTCCTGATTTTGTATAAAACTACCATTTAACAGTCTGTAAAGTTGGTTAAATTAGACACCAGAGCATTACCTGAACAGAACTGAACAGAACCCTCCCCCCTCCCTGGAAATAAGACCCCGTTGCATCATCTGCAGAACTGGAAGCGAGCAGTGGATCAGCTGTTTGCTAAGACGGCCATGTTTTTGCTAATTATTATTGTATTATGCTTTTGTGTGTGTGTGTGTGTGTGTCCCTAAAGACTTTTCTCTATTTCGAGCAACTGTTTCTGAGTATGATGCGCCTAAACAGACATAAATACTGGAAAAGCAGACACCCTGAGGGTATCCCCAGAAGGAAAAGGCTTCAAAATAAATTCATCTATTTAAAAATTGTGAAGTTTTAGCCTTTATCAAAAATATGGGATTCAACAGCAGTTTATTACAGGATGTGTCTGTATACGTGGTAAAAAGGACAAGCCACTTGAAATGATTTGTTTCTTTGTTTAGGAGTCTATACAAATTAAAGCATTGTTTTTCTCAGAACAACATCTGCCTTAAGATATTGATAGATTCATTAATTTTTTAAATAATGTTCTTTCGAAAGAAACTTGTCACTGAACTGGCAAGCCATTGGTTGACAAGGGCTTGACAAAACCTCACATCTTCAATGACTACTCCATCCATCCATTTTCCAAAACCACATGTTCTATTCAGGGGGATATGAAACCCAAGGGTACAAGGCAGGGAACAACCCAGGATGGGGCACCAGCCACTTCCAGGCCACATTCACATGGGCACACCTATGGTGTGTATTGTTGTTTTGGACCGTGGGAGGAAACTGGTATAAACCCCACAATGCCATGGGGAGAACATGCAAACTTCACAAACATGGAACCCTGGCAGACACTTGAATCCAGGTCCCAGAGGTGGGGCTAGATTTTCCTTTGTGTGGGATGAAAGCATATTTTCTGTTGCTCTCTGCTCATATGGTGGCATTCTGTGCCTGTCATTATATGCCACACGTAATATGCTGCCAGGCAGTTACCAAAAGGCCTGTAGGGGGCGCATGTGTGGTCGAAATACCATTCAGGCTCTCCTGCTTTGATATTTTCTTTATGGTTATTGTGAACTACAATCTTGCAGCCTCCGGATGAGTCGTCCCAAAGCCCCAACTCCAGTGGGATGAAGGCACCATGCCGATCATGGCCGGGGGGATAACGGATAATTTGACTTCTTTTCATCCTCCTGTTTCTTCTGTTGCTGCAGATGGGTGCGATCACAAATGCTCTGCAGACGACCCTTAATCCTCATCACAGGGAAATGCGCACATCTGGCCCGTGTGTGTCATGGAAAAAGCTGGGGAGCGCACCCCCCCATTCTGCAGCACCCGCGTGCGGCACAAGTCCCCTCCCCGCAACTTGAAGAGATTACCCTAAGATGTTTGTCCTGAAGTGAACCCCGCTACAGCTACCAGCTGGCTGCTCCCACCATCTCTGGGCTGACATTTGGAGATCATGTCGTTCTGACAGAGGGATGATTGCTGAATTGCGGCGGCGTTCCGGGCTGAAGTCCCCCGCGATTGACCCCTGTTATGGAATCTCCTGTCTTGGGGTGGGGTTAGGGAGGTAATTCGTTGCATAACAGGCCCCAAGGCCTAGGAATGCTGATGTCCAGTTCTACAGGCAGTCCTCAGGTTACAAACGAGATCCATTCCCTAAGCCTGTTTTTAAGTCAAATATGTAGATATGTTGGAACAATAATAATACATAACTACATTATTATAATAATAATAATTATTAGTATCTAGTAATAATAAAACTAATTACATATGGTATTGTACTGTACGTCGAGCCAATGAACTGCTAAACAATGAACTGCATTCATTATTACAAACAACTGTATTTAACCTGAATTTTTTATATAATAGGCTTTATGGCAGTCTGTTTGTAAGTATGCGTCCTCCATAAATTGGTCGATCTTAACCTGAGGACTGGGTATAAATACAATTTCCTTCATATACACTATATTGCCAAAAGTATTGGGTCACATGCCTTTACACACACATGAAGTTTAATGACATCTCATTCTTAATACATAGGCTTTAATATGGAGTTGGCCCACCCTTGCAACTATAACAGCTTCAACTCTTCTGGGAAGGCTGTCCACAAGGTTTATGAGTGTGTTTTTGGGAATTTTTGACCATTCTCCCAGGAGAGCATTTGTGAGGTCAGGCACTGATGTTGGTAGAGAAGGCCTTGCTCGCAGTCTCCTCTCTAATTCATCCCAAAGGTGCTTTATTGGGTTGAGGTCAGGGTCCTGTGCAGGCCAGTGAAGTTTCTTCACACCAGACTTGCTCATCCATGTCCATATGGACCTTGCTTTGTGCATTGGTGCGCAGTCTTGTTGGAACGGGAAAGGGCCGTCCCCAAACTTTTCCCACTAAGTTGGGAGCATGAAATTGCCCAAAATGGCTTTGAATGCTGTAGCATTAAGAGTTCATTTCACTGGAACTAAAGGGCCAAGCCCAACCCCAAACCATAATCCCTCCTCCACCAAACTTTACACTTGGTACAATGGAGGCAGGTAAGTTCCGTTCTTCTGGCAATCACCAAAACCTGACTCGTCCATCAGATTGCTAGTCAGAGAAGCATGATTCGTCACTCCAGAAAACACGTCTCCACTGCTCTAGAGTCCAGTGGCAGTGTGCTTTACACTACTGTACTGTATCCTACACTTTGCATTGCACTTGGTGATGTAAGGCTCGGATGCAGCTGCTCAGCCATGGAAACCCATTCCATGAAGTTCTCTATGCAGTGTTCTTGAGCTATTCTGAAGGCCACACAATGTTTGGAGGTCTGTAATATTGGAATATTTAGTAGTGAGGAAATTTCATGAATGGACTTATTGCACAGGTGGCATCCTATCATGGTACTATGCCTGAATTCACTGAGCTCCTGAGAGCAGCCTATTCTTTCCTATATATGAATATTTTTGGGTTATGGAATGAATCATCTGAGTTTCCATTATTTCTAATGGGAAAATTCGCTTTTAAATACGAGTGCTTTGGATTACGAGCACGTTTCCAGAATGAATTGTGCTCGCGATCCGAGGTTTCCATGTTCTCCCCATGTTGCTGTGGGGTTTCTGACAGTCAAGGTTTAATAACAACAACAGACAAGGCTGTCACCTATAGAAAGATGTATTTGGGAATGCAGTAAATTCAAATGAATCGATAATGATAGAGAAGGTGCATTAATGATATAATGAACCTGAGATGGATGAACGTGACGAGTATACAAATATGATTTTGGGAAGACAGCAAGTCGGGTTTCAAATAGGTTGTGCAGAATGATAAACTGAATCGGGTCAGGTTACGGAGCATGCACTGGTACAGGCCAACAGACCAGGCCAACACCTGGGCCAGTTCCACCCCCCCAAAAATACCTATCTATCTGCTGCACCCAGATGTTACGTGGGCGTCCCCTTGGCCTGGTCCAGCCGCTTGCATCCTCAGCAATGAGGATCCCGCGAGCCGGATCAGCCTCAGGGAAACGTGCCACATGACTGTCATACCGTAACTGACACTCCCTCACAGTGCAGGTAATTTACCTCATTCAGGACTCTCTGAACAATTGCTTGTTTGACGCAAAGACCAACCAGCAGTACCCAAGGATTTTCCAGAGACACAACTGAAACTGAATGATCAACAATAAAACTTAATTAGTTAAATGTTGACCCGATTTTTATCGTAATTGATTATTCTATATGTTAAAATGTCCTGTTTATTCCTATTACAAAGCTGATGTCGCGGCACTGCTCAGAAGACTATTGTCAGGTGATGTAATATTTCATTCTGCCTTAAAATATTGCTAAATGCTGCTGAAGATGCCCTTTTTGGCTACGCCTTGTTTCTAAATGCTAGTTGATCCCGGATATTTTCTGTCAAGTTCACTATTATTCTCAGTAAGTCAAGATTTTGGTGAGGTGGGTTTTCTTTGGCTTGTAAAATAATGTGCTGATGGGACATGATTTTATGCGTGTATTTAAACTTCACAATTTACAATTGCTGAAATATATGTCCTCGATCTGAAAGGCTAACTAACAGTTTTATTAGCGGGCAAACTGCCAGGCTAACAGGTCTGACTAACTGCCATGCTAACCATCTGGCTAACTATCAGACTAACTCCTCTCACTTTACTCCACAGATTCCTTATGGTGCTGGTGTGTCTGTTGTTTAGTGTGCTGTCTACCATTGAGTTCTATGCAGAATTAGCCACCGGGACACTCTTCTGGATGGTGAGTTTAGTGATTTTTTTTAGGGCCATCCCTTCTACATATTATTTCACTTGAAGAAATTAGTATGGAAAATGTGGAAATAACATTTCATTAACGTCACAGTAAGAATGCTCGACTTTGAAAAATGCCGACTTTGAGAAGACCTTTAAATAACATTTGCTAATGTTCTGGGAACGCTCTCTACTAGTCGGGCTGCAGCTGGACCTGCATATCCTTCAATCTACTGTCACTGTAAATGACAGTTACTGCAGAAGGTCATGGTAATATATGCATTAGTATACCGTAAAATGTAACAGTATATATAGAAAACTTACTGCAGATTTTCCTTGGATAAGTGGGATAGCAAAATGACTGATTGATTGATAAACTGGTGGATGGATGTATGGCTGGTTTGATGGATGATGGAGAGACAGGTATTGTCAGTGACATAAGCAACAGAAATTAATTTTGAACTTTACTTCAAGCAGATGCTCACACGTTCTCAAGTGTACATACATTATTCAGCATAAGCTGCAGGCCGGTTTCCACTCGCTCACTTCCCAGGAGGGGGCAGTCGCTCCACCTGCCCGCTCGCTTTTCACAAAGCAGCAGTCGCACTGACAAGGTGCTCTGGGATTGGTTTCCTGACCCAGTGTCGCTCTGTTAGGGCCTGACCTGGTAGATGGACAGATTTCTGTAGCTGGCTTAGCTCAGGTGACTAAGGTTGCAGAACTTGTGTGTCAGGGATAAGAGGAGGAAACTCATCACTGGAAGATGGCTGGTGTCCATGACAGCTGCCTACATGACATGGGGCATCTGCCAGCTGCCATCCCACGTGGGGGTGGGTTGCCCATGCTCTGTCCCCACATTGTCCTCTGGAAAGGTGACCTGACACTGTGTAGCAGCACAGGGGAAAAATAAATAAAACATTTACGACTGAGGGGACTGGATGCCTTTTTCTGAATCTGACTTCTTTGCTTAAGTCTTAGGACTCCGAAATGAAAGGGATTGTATGAAAGGGATTGTAAGAGCCCTCTTAACGGCTCCAGGGAACCCTTCAGAAAGCGTGAAGCAGAACAAACATAGTGCATCTCTGTGGTCCAACAGACCAGAACCATGGAATTTCTGTAGAGAGAGCCGCTCTTTACCTGGTGTTATGTAACGAGGGACAGGATGGTGCTTGTCCTGTGACTACAAGCTGAGACGGCCGGGTGAAATTAAATGAGGAAGAGTGGTGGATTGGCCTCCCCCAGCAGTCTGAGGGTGACAGTGACATGGGATCTCTCTGCAGGTGACTGACAGCACCCCAACACCCCCAACACCCCCACAGAGATCATACCCTGCCATGTTATGGCTGACAGGCAGCGCATATCATATGTCACACACAGGCCAGAAACCAGGCAGTCAAAGCAATAAAAAAGACCACCCAGGCGAACTTACAGCCAGGGGATGGGGAGACCACAGGGTGTGTGTCTGGGGGGCGCCGCTCACAGTGCAGGTCTGTGGGTTTTGATGTTTGCTGGTTGCACCTGTCAGGTAGTTTACTTATGGTGAATCTTGGGGAGCTTGGTTTTCCATCAACGCTATCCTCTGTCAACCAACATCATCATCATCATCATCATCATCAAATTATCTTTAAGCTACAGCATGAAGAATGACCTGAATGTGCCGTCATACTGCTACTTCAATTGGTCCCATCCCAATCACCTCCTCCCTGATTCTATCTATATGTCATTGACTGTGAGGTTAAGATGACTTTTAAATCAGCAACAATGTAAATGATTCCTGGCAGAAATAAACCGAGTTGGGTTTCTGTTGGGTTTCTTAACGATGGACCCTTCTCTCCAGTACCCTGGCGTTAGGCCTTCCCAGGCAGGCCGAGTAGTGTGACCCCCCTGGAGTTAGAGCACATCCTCTGGTCCCCTTTCTTAAAGACTGGGACCACCACCCCAGTCTGCCAGTCCAAAGGTACCTGAAGTACTCCTTCCACCACCTGACTTAATACCCAGCTGTGATAATCAGCTCTCCATCTCTGCTGTAAACAGCGTGCACAAAGCTTTGTTTCCCTTTCCTGAGTTGTCTGACAGCTTGCAAGAAAGAAGCTCTACTGGAGTTGCAACAGTTCAAATTATATTTATATAGCACCTTTCACAAGAGAGTTGCCCCATGATGCCTTACATGGGTGTGTTGTGATACATCACAGCGTCATTAAGTCAGAATACTGCAAAAACAGGGAATAGGAAAGACAAAGAAATGAAAGAAAGAAAGACAGATGACAATGGAAGAGAGGTGCTCGCTTGCTAAAAGCAAGACGTAAACTATGATCAAAGTCTAAGTCCAACAAGCCTGTGGAGTCAGTTCTCCACATCAGACTGTGTAGGGTGGCAGATTGAATTATGCACAATATCCACAATGTCACCCTTCCATGGGACTGAACCCTGTGTCCAGCTCAGGGCATCCCCTGATGGCAGAGAGCATGGCTGGTCAGAACATGCATAGACACATTAATGAATAAGCATAGTAGATAAACATGGTATGTACAGCACCACCAGCAGCTAAAGTTACGGTTTGTTATGTGTTAAGTTGCAGGTACGCTACACCGAAGTAGTAGGTCTTGATTTGAAACTGAATTGGCATCCCAAACATAGGTTGGCAAACCATTCCACAATGGAGGCCCACTTTACTTATGTGTGTCAAGGAAGCCTGCATTCTGTGATCTGAGTGAACGATGATGCATATAAGCATGAAGTAATTCTGTCAGGTAAGGTGCTTGATCTTTAAGTGCCTTGTATAAGTACGAGAACTTTGAAGTTTTTCCTGAACCTAACAGGAATCCAGTGTAGAGAAGTAAGAGCAGCGGTTATGTGTTCAAACTTCCTGCTCCTGGTGACAATATGAGCTTCAGTACTGCTTCTACATGTGATTTGAATGAGAGGCTTGTATCTAACATGACGTCTAAGTCATGGGCTGAGTTGCTGAGGGAAAGGTTCAGGCCCTTAGAAGGATTGCAGAGATTATAGCATTCCTATCCACAGACTTGCCTCCAAACAAAACAGCCTCGGTTTCCTGAGCATTTAGTGATATAAAGTTTTTTATATCTTTACTTATTTAAGGCATTTAGCTAAAATGACAGTAGATGCAGTGTCATTAGACGGAGCTGTGATGTATATTTGGGTGTTTGCTGGCATAGGAGTAATAATTAACATTATGCTTTCTCATCACGTTAACTAATGGCAGCATGTAAAACGAAAATAAAGGGCCATTCCAGAATCTAAGCCTCGCTATATTTAGATGGTATAATAATAATCATCAATGTTTTATTAATCCTTGTCGGGAAATTGTCTTCACACCTCCCTCAAATTGCTCTTTGTAGAACAAGCTGTCTGTGAAGGGCAGCCACCCGTAGCGGCGCCCAGGGAGCTGGGGGTTAAGGGTCTTGCTCCAGGACCCGCAGACGGGCTGAGGCTGACCTTCTGATTACAGGCACACAGGCTTAGCCCACTGAACACGCTGCCCCCCCTGTACATATCTCTCTATTGTACATCCCACACCAGCTCAGGCTTCTTTCCCACCAGAGAGGTTACATTCCATGTGCCTAAAACTAGTTTTGGTAGCCTATGATCAGTCCACCAGAGCCCTTACGTTTCAGTGTAATCTGATTCACAATGCGTCAGACCCCCATGGCCCTCCCTGCAGGTGATGGGCCCGCAGAAGGGTGGGCCCATGGAGCTCAGGGCATTCCCAGGCAGGTCCTGTGTGTATAGACCTGACCAACAAGCATTTGCTTGTGAACTGCCCCCCAGGGCAGGGCCTCTGTCCCTAATCCAGGCAAGGTTACATGGTCTTTGCTTTTTCTTCAGAGATTTTTTAATCACACTTGGTCTGGACACTCACTTAGGACCATGTTGTCTTGGGAGACCCAACCAGGAGCAATTGACTCCAACAACACAGCTGTTTGGATCATGGAGGCACCCAAACCCCTCCACCAAAATAAGGTGGCAATTTGTGGAGGGGAACTTGAGCATTAAATGATCCCAGACATGACTGACAGCCAGTACTAGATAGAATGCAATACTACTGAGCATATTGAAATTTGTTTTCTATCCAAACACTTCATGTCTCTTCTACATTGTTTGGTTCACAGGAAATAGTCCTGGTGGTCTTCTTTGGGACGGAGTATGTGGTCCGGCTGTGGTCAGCAGGCTGCCGAAGTAAATATGTGGGCATCAGAGGCAGACTTCGCTTTGCCAGGAAACCAATCTCCATAATAGGTAACTCTGAACTTTCACCTTTAACCTCTCAGCCTGTTCCAGAATATACTTTTACACACCAGGCACTGGAGGAAGTAGGTTACTATTTAGAGTGTTAAAGTTGCGGATTTAGAGTGCTGTGGACTGTGGAACAGTCAGTCCTGCTACAGTTGCCTACTGTTGTCACACGGCGAATCTGTTGTTACTAATTGATATATTAGTACTCAAGTCCAATTTAACTTGGAATCACGTTTGTATTTGTTCGATTTTCTGTTGGAGAGAAAGCACTACACAAACTATAATGTAATATGATCTTAGTGGGATACACTACTGGTTTGAACTGTAAAAATAATTGACAAATTATATTAAAACACGCAGCAACCTTTTTAATTCACTTACATTTGCTTGTCATAAACTGAAGCCACGTTGCCTTCATTGCCCCTCCACATATTCTAATCCACTGGACTAGTGCTGTGTGTGTGCCTGGCTGCTTGGTCACTGTTGCTCACTAGTGTGCGTGCCTGGCTGCTTGGTTACTGTTGCTCACTAGTGTGTGTGCCTGGCTGCTTGGTCACTGTGGCTCACTAGTGTGCGTGCCTGGCCGCATGGTCACTGTTGCTCACTAGTGTGCGTGCCTGGCCGCTTGGTCACTGTGGATCACTAGTGTGCGTGCCTGGCCGCATGGTCACTGTGGCTCACTAGTGTGCGTGCCTGGCCGCATGGTCACTGTGGCTCACTAGTGTGCGTGCCTGGCCGCATGATCACTGTGGCTTACTAGTGTGCGTGCCTGGCCGCATGATCACTGTGGCTCATTAGTGTGCGTGCCTGGCCGTATGGTCACTGTGGCTCACTAGTGTGCGTGCCTGGCTGCATGGTCACTGTGGCTCACTAGTGTGTGTGCCTGGCCGTATGATCACTGTGGCTCATTAGTGTGCTTGCCTGGCCGTATGATCACTGTGGCTTACTAGTGTGCGTGCCTGGCCGCATGATCACTGTGGCTCATTAGTGTGCGTGC
>JAODKF010000068.1:31037905-31049781 GCA_026779585.1 Mormyrus proboscirostris | reverse complement strand
TCTCTGTTCCTGTGTTTCCTGCACCTGGTGCTCTCTCCGCTCTCTGTTCCTGTGTTTCCTGCACCTGGTGCTCTCTCCGCTCTCTGTTCCTGTGTTTCCTGCACCTGGTGCTCTCTCCGCTCTCTGTTCCTGTGTTTCCTGCACCTGATGTTCTCTCTGCTCTCTGTTCCTGTGTTTCCTGCATTGTTCTCCACACCAGACCCTGAGCACTGCTGCTCCTCTTTATCTCTGACCTGCAGTGGCTTCCCAGGTACAGACACATATCTCTCATACCTGCCTATTTCTGCCGCAGGTCGCCTTCATGCATATCAGAGCCAGAGGCTGGGGAGTATTCTGTCCTGCCACTGCCCAGGAAAATCCCTTCATAATGCACAATCACACTAGGCTTTCGTAAAATCAGAAAATGATTCTTTATAGCCCTTATAAGCAGCTGACTGAACATGACTCAGAAATATGTACAAATTCACAGGAAAGGAGAAGAGTCTTGTGAAAGATGTAGTGTGTGACTCAGCGGGTTAGGATTCTTGTGATCGGAAGGTCAGCAATTTAGATCCCATGACTGGCAGAGTGATGTCACTTTTGGGCCCTTGAGCAAGGCCTCTAACCTCAATTGCTCCAAGGACTGTCTGACCCTGTTCTCTGACAAAAGGATCTGCTAAATAAGTATAATGTAAAGTTATCGGGGACATGGGAACAGGGGGGCGGGGACTGGTGAAATGGATTGTTTGCCAACCGAAGAAGGTAAATTTTAACCCACCAGGGAATTCTAAGACCTCTGGCACAATTCGAGTACTAGTACCCACATCCCCACCCCAGGATGACATTCCAGTAACATCGATGAAACATGCAGCGTGTTTAACATGAATCATAGCACCGAAGCAAGATCTCAGTTCGATGAACATATGTTATATGATGGACGTGTCAGTACTTCCGGGGAATAGAGAGATCAACATTCAGTCCGTGAAGTTTCCTGAAAGCCGTCTTAACTCCAATTCGGTTGTTGATGGCTTCACTCTGCTGTCCAGTTGGCTCTCTGACCAGCCCACATGTCATCATTTTGGTGACTAGAAATTAAGTTTAGCTACCTAAAGATGACCTTTGTGCACGTTGTGCAGCCAAGAAGCGACTGGGCAGTCCCTCCCCGGACATATCTCGGGCCAGCAGCTTTGTGGATGACATGGACATAGGCTGCGAAGATATTGCCCTGCCAGCGGTCACTGACGGGTCAGGGTGAGTCTCACACCCCCCATCTTCTGTCCTTCCCATAGTCACTCCCTGTAACGCACATTACTGCACAGCACGGTACCTCGTTAAGCACACACCTCTGCCTCTTATTTTCAGCCTGCTCACCAGTCCCCTAGTGGACAACCTCCAGGATTCCACACGTCATTTGAACACTGAAAGGTACATACTTGGTTTCAGTGTTATGTTTTTTAATTTTTTTATTTAGTTTTATCTTTATATTATTTCATATTTGTGATTTTATTCATTTTAATGCTTTTTTTTCTAAAGATATGTTTTTTAGTTTTTATATGTTTTAGTTTTCTCTGCATCCCTGAATAAGAAAAGTGACTACAGAAAATGGATGGATGGATGTTTTAGTTTCAATTTAAATTTAAGTAATTTTATTTCTAGGAATAGACTGAAAGTTGCAGAGCAATTTTATGTGCCTGATCTTTAGAGAATCCTACCTCAATACACTGTGCACATTATGTATTAATGACCTCAAAATGAGCAAAATATGTCCCAGGTGTTAACAGTAATTAAGGGCAAACAAATCACTTTAGCTAAATAGTATATAAAAATGGTGAGATAATTTACATTTGTTTTTATTTTATTTCAGTTAGTTTCAGAAACAATACTTATAATACTTGGTTTTCATTTTTCTGTAGTTTTTTGTTTTATTTTCGTATCTAATTTTATTTCAGGAGGTGCCATGGTAGTGTTGTGGTTAGCAGTGTCGCCTCGTACCTTTGGGGCGAAGTGTCCGCCACGCCTCTGTGTGTGGCATTCTACTGTGGGTTCCACCCCCCCACAATTCAAGAAAATGCTAAGGTAGATTGGAGTTACCAAACTGCCCATAGGTGTGCATTATTGACTGTGCCCTGCAATGGGTTGGCGCCCTGCCTTAGGTGCCCCTGTGACCCTAAAAAGGACAAACAGCTACAGATAATGTATGGAAATGAAAATATTTTCTTACAGTTGTAGTTTTTCTTAGTTGATAATAACCAATTAGCCTGAGCTATAAATCCACTGAGAAGCCAAGCGTGCGGCTTCGAGAGTTACAGTACAATCCTGAGGGTGAGGCCATATTTACCGGAAGACCAAAACTGATGGCTGGGGATGCTTGTTGTTCATTGTCTCTTCCGTTCAGTGGGACAGACATGCCCTATCATGCTGAGCATCCTGAAGATATATTTCTTAAGTGGGGGCTTTTGGCAAGTCCATTTTGTTTTGCTGTGATGCTGTCTGCATTGTGATTAAGCAGGACTGAAGACACTCAGGCCAGCTGGTCTAAGTGTGCAGACTGAGAACTATCCATGAGGACGCAGCGTGTTTGGGACCCATTAGTGTCAGTATTTGGGCTGGTTTAAGTGACTGGAGGTGCCACAGGGCCAGTTTGATTGGTGGACAGTCATTCTTCTGAGAGCCTGTAGGTGGCACTGTTCTCCCAAAGACCACCATATCTGACATGAATTCTGAACGGAGCCCATACTTTTGACCCTTTTTAAAGGGATTCCGGTAACACTTTATTTAAAGCAGTTATATAAATGCATTATAGAAGCATTACAAACATAGCTTTAACTATTTATAAAAAGGCATAACACATTATAGCCATGTTTATTTTGCATTATGAATGCTCTGTGAAGCTCTCATCTATAGTCCAGTATAAAAACCTTCATAATGCAGTACAAAGCATCCTTATGCTGACCATTATAATGCATTATGAAGGTATTTATATGTCTTATACTGTAGATGAGAGCTTCATAGAACATTCATAATGCATAATAAACATGGCTATAATGTGTCGTGCCTTTTTATAAATATATATAGCCATGTTTATAATACTTGAATAACTACCCAGAATTGATCTAACTGAGAGTGGAAATGTTTTTAATCCTCAGGCACTCTGGGGGTCCTGTTGATAGTCTGCATTAGCACAGTTTGAATAGGCATCCATCTTACCCAAATAACTGTTATGTTCCCTCAAAGGCAGAACCACTGACAGCCCAGTTCTTGCTTCTGCAGAGAGGGGTTTGCTTCATCTTTATTTACTTAGCAATTTCTTTTGTCCAAAGAGCTATAAAAGTGAGGGAAATTTGGAGTAATAGACAAGGGTCAGCCAGCATCCAGCACCCATCGGAGTAATTATGGTTAAAGGCCATTCTCAAGTACCCAGTATTAGTATGATTACCCCACCAGCTGTGGGATTCGAGCCATAGACCTTCTGGACATGGGCACAGATCCCATTACTATGTCTGGGATGCTCTGTTCACTACACACCCATGGTCCCTGTTCCCCTCTTAGTAGACTCAACAAGTCTGTCTGTGTGTTCCACATCACACTTGCTGCTTAATAATGAAATATTGCATGACCTAATTAACTTCAGTGTCTGATGGGATTCACATCAAATGGCTGAGATGAGCTCCTCCGTGCCAGCATAATCCTGTACTCTGGAAGAGAAATATGCTCTTTTTTACATGGTACGCTCTGTTCCCAGGTACATGCCTGTCTCCCCCAAGAGGCTGATTTTTAGGCACTAAGATCTTCTCTTGTAGGCTGTGTGTTCTGGGATTTAGGGTAATTGCTCTGAGCTGAGTGATCCTCACAGGATTTATGGTCAGAATGAAAGGGCATGGCCATCAGTGCAGGTGTGTGTGCGTGCGTGTGGATTATGTCTATATGACATTGTGGGGACCAAACAATATAATAATTTCAATGTCATGGGGACCTTCAGGTCCTTACAAAGATTTGTAAATGCAATCGAAAAACTAAAAATGCCAAAGTCATATTTCGTTTGGTTACTTACGGATAAGGTTAGGACCGGGTAGGGGTTAAGGTCATTATGTTGGGATTAGAGTTTTCCCCATAGAAATGAACAGAGAGTCCCCACAAAGACATAATTACAAACGTGTGCGAGCTCAGGGTTACATTTCAGCCCTGCTCAGTGTTTAAAAAAATGAGAAGCGTGTATGGGGGAGTTCCCGCCATCCCTGATGTCGGCATTGGGCTGTTACTCACACCCCCACTTTAACCATACCCCCCCCCGCCCCACATCAGCCGAGCTGCTCCAATTAAAAGCGATGTGCATATGTGTTAGGTAGGGTAGTGATGTGTCAATGCGCTGAGTCCAGTCAGCCTCTGGGGTGCCGTGTGCGGCTGTAAGGCCTTGACCATTAGCGGCTTGTCTATCGTCATGATAAGGATTGGACGTTAAAAAAAAACAGCCCAGTTTCATGAAATGCTGCCAGCTTTTGGGGGGGAGGGGGCGCTCTGCCGCACCAGTAACTGATCTGATAAGAGAGCCCTGTGCGTGCCGAGATGGCAGTTTATTTTATCGGTGAAGATTTGCTCCTGCATTTGTCTGCTGTGCTGGATTTCCGCTTGGGGGCCCCTAGGCTGACAAGAAAAGGTGGATCCGCCTCAGCCTCACCCCGGAGGGACACATGACCTCAGCAATTTTTTTGCAAAAGTTGCTTATTCTGTATCACTTCAAATCGGAATAATTTAAGTGAAAACAGGATATTGGTAACAAATGCCCTGGCATGAAGGTGGAAATTAGAGGACAATGGAATTATGGGTAACACTTTATTTGAATAGTTTGCCTACAGAGTATTTGTAGCATTTCAACCACTTAGTTGGGATTCAACAATTCAGTTGGTTTGCTGTGTCTGTTGTTGATATTTAACAGAATACACAGTATATGAAGTACATGTAACAATTCATGAACATATATCTTCTTAAAATAATTTCATTGAATTTGACTGCTCACTCAGTCAAAGTTATATTAATGTCATGCCCCGACTGTTCCGATCCTCCTGTGTGCCACATCCCCTCGTTTACCTTGTGTGGAATCCTCGTGTTTTCAGCTGTCTCTTGTTAAGTGTAAGTGATTCAGTGTATTTAAGTGTGTTTCAGTGAATGTTTCCCTACTCCGGTCATTAATGTCATAACGTTTTGAAGTCATTCCTTCCTGTTGTTCCGTGCTGTTGAGTGTGTCTTACCCTGAATAAACCCCACGTTCACTCGACTCCCCGGAATCCTGTACCTGCTTTCTCCGCTCCATAAACCAGAATCAATTGTTCAATCTCGACTTCTAAGTGGTTGAAACATTACAAATTCTCTGTATACCCTCTGTAGGTGGACTATCCAAATAAAATGTTACAAAGTTACGTTTAAAATAACAATAATGATGAAGTTACGTACAGTGGTATAAAGATGTTAAGAGATGATTAAACAGTGGTTTTACTGTGTTCTGTGCAGGAGCTATGTGTATTTCAGTAGGTTTCACCCCTGCAGTAGTAAAAGTGTGTGTGTGTGTGTGTGTGTGTGTGTATCCGAGTGTTTGCGTATCCATCCATTTATCATAACTGCATATCCAGTGCTGATTAACAGTGAGTCTGGTGCCTATCCCAGGATACAAGAGGCGTGAGGCGGGGTATGGAATGCCAGGTCATTGAATGACACAAACAATTGTCCAGTTTAAACATGCGTGGAAAGAACAAGCAAGCTGCATACACAGAGGGCTATGGGTATGCTTGTGTGTGGCTGTCAGATACCAGGCTAGACTTCTGTTCAGACGGTCATAGGTTCAAATAGTGATTTTCCTGGTGAGCCCTCGTGCGAGGCCCTTACAGTACCTATGTTCCATTTTGTCTTGGGTTTAGTTTTATCTACTTTTTTCAAAAAGACAAATGCATGATGCTTTGTATAAAATCATGTCCTAAATAAGTATGAGTGTATTGTATGGCACTCACCACTGTTGCAGGCAACCTGCAGGCAACCCTATCGAGTGGGTCGGCCTGTATCAGCCTCCTGGCCAATAGCCCAGGCTGGAGCTCTGATAAAAAGTCTCTTCTGTCCAAGTGCTGCTTGGAAACACCTGTGCAAACACACCCTGTGCTTTTTACCTGTCTCCATCCCCCCCGGCTCTGGTTGAGCACCCATTGTTTCTGTGTGACTCAGATGATCCAAGCCAGATGCTTCATGTCCATTTTTCCCCTCCCTGGGCATATCTGACCTCAGTGCCTCACTTGTGCTCACCAGGAAATGGCCAGGACCCGGGCTCTGAGTTCTAGGAAAGGAACAGCATTGTGTCTCAACCCTGCAGTCTCTGTCTTCATTGACACTTTCAGTGGTGTTTTCCAGAATGTATGCAGTTTTGAAATTGGCTGACACTACATATAACACAGATAGTCAAGAAAAATCCAGGGAAGACTATCTGCTAATGTCAGCCATACGTGGTATCGCTGCTCAGTTTCTGATAACGTTCCACAGTGTTCCGTTTATGTTCTTTTATCACATCTGTACCTCGATAAGAACAACAACTTGACCTCACAGTTGTTGTCAAAAGCAAAATACCGGATTCAGGGTGATTCTGATTGATGTAGAAGTGGGAATCATTGAGACTTTTTATTCATTATTATTAGACTATTCAGAGTGAAGATGAGCTCAGATTCACCATTTATTCACCTGTATTGATTCTTTAATAATAACTCCATTAAAGTGTGAGCTGAAGAAACTCATGCATACCACATAATTACATAATAGGTGAACTTGTAAATAGAAGGAATTGCTTCTATAGAGGTGAAACCCCAGGGAATCCAGAGACATGTATCCGAGAACGATGAGCAAAGTCAATGCCTGCAGGTTGCACTATGCCGCAGTCAATGATGTACTGCACATAAATATGTCTGCAGCCTACATATCACATATCACGAATAACACACTTTCCCTGACCTGGGACCTCTCTCCATCCAACAAGAGCAGTTGCCACAGTTGGACTTATTTTATCACCTTTAAATCCAGATGTTTTTGTTTAAAGGCTGCACTAGGGCCCTGATTCGGACATGATGCTAACGGTTAGTGCTAATCAGCTCCATACAGATTTAATAAACACGCTTTCAAAAGCACAAACCGAGGAGGAACTAGTGACATTCAACCAAGTGTCTTAAAGTGTTAAAAAGCTGCGTGGGACCTCTAACTGACCCAGGGAAAGAGAAATTAGGAAAACATATAAGTATATGACTACATGGACCAGAAACTGTTGTAAATCGTTGTTTTGTTTAGTGGTCATTACAGAAACCGGCATATATTCCAGTAAACTGAAAGCATGTGGTTAAAAGGAACAACAAATTATCAGGGGATTTTTTTGGACTTTAGTTTCATTTTGGCTCATATATATTTTTTGAATGGTATGGCAATTTATGGTATAATCCCTGGGCTTTCTGGATCAGATGGGAAAACTATTGTGCTTTTGATGAGTTCGGAAACTTTACATTGAACTCTGAGGAAGAATCAGTGTCAATATAAAGAGAAATGTAAGTATTTCATGTTAACGAGGCATATAAAGACGACCGAGCAGAGTATCATAGCTAAGATCCTAATGTGCACCGTCTTGTTTCTGTGCTATTTATCTGTCAGAGACAGAGAAAGGAGAAAAGGTGACTTGGGGTTTTTCCTTGTGTTCCTGACTTTGTTATCACCGTGGACGACCCTTTTAAAAAGGATGGTGGTGATGGGTCCAGGTTGGGGTAGATCAGGTGCCTGAAATGAAGATTACAGACTGGGAGGTCTGAGTGCTGTTGTCTGCACCATCATAGATGAGGACCAGGGCAGCAACGTACATAGTGGCAGCAGGGTAATTAACCTGAATTACCCCAGGGGAATACTCTACTTCAAACAAAATTCCGGATTGTATGAAAAGCCCTCTGATTTTATCAAAGCAATATCATAGTGCCACGAAAAAGGCAAATGTATTTCGTTTGATGTGTTCTGAATGTTCTAATTTTAGCAGGCGTCCGTCAAAGTGGAGTGAATCTCTTCCCTCTCCACGAGGAGGCACTGTAGCTGTGCCTTAGAAATGCACTGACCACGTGACGCGATACCCGGCCCTGAAACAAGAAGACAGACTTTTAGGAGCTGAAATTTTTAGTAAAAAAATACAACGGGAAGTATTTTAGCACTGAAGCGCTAAGACTATGCACCCGCTAAGTGTTTTCTGCAGACTTTATGGGGCCCCTGTGTAGTGTGTCTGTCTCTCCTCAGACAGCAGTTCATCTGAACTGAAATGACCACGGTGGTCCATCCCTCTCATTCCCAAAATTATGTAAAATTACACTGTCATTGAGAATTAAAACATAATCTTTCCTGTAGCCCTGCCCCGTGTGGAATAAAATCACTTTGAAGGGTGCGAGGACTGTATAATCCCTGCATATTTTAAAATTAGCAGAAATAAAAATGAATCGGGGCTCCACAGAGAAGGGTAGTTTCAGAAATCTGACAGGGAATTTAGCCCAAGATTGTGTTCTGTTGTAGGACTGTGAGAATGTTCCACGTGGTTACATGGAGTCACTGGGACTGTTCCACGTGGTTACATGGAGTCACTGGGACTGTGCCACTGTGTTGCAGGGTGGGGGTACGGGTGCGTGTGCTTTTGGGGGACATCTGTGAATATCAGCGTTTCCTCACTCTCAGTCCAATCTCCCTGCACTCCTTTGCAAATGTGTAACATTGGCAAAACAAATTTGGCTGTCTAGTTTTATTCTTCTCTGTTTTTCTGAATTGGCAAGCTCTCTCAAAAAAAAAGACAGTTACTCACAAACAAGGCAGTGAATTCAGTTCCACGTTTGGCAGCTATCCTACAAGTATTACGAAAGTACAACAACAGGTATTTAATTATTTTTTAAATCTTGAATTTAATGTTTATTTGAAGGAACAAGCCACGGGGTTTGATCAGACAAGCAAGAAAACATGATATTTTAGTTCCCAGGCTCATGTTCCCATTTCTTACTTGCCCAAGGATATAATTGTGTGAAACTAATTTGTGGTCCTCTCTTTTTCGCCTTGGTCTTAAGCAGAGATCTTTGGGTCTATATATATCTTGCTGTAACAGTCAACAAAGCGAGTCTATATCTTTTTTCATGGAAAGGTCAAATGGTGGACAAGTCATAGAAAGTGTTTTCTTATTGCTTCCATAGCTATTGCAGATGGTGTCTTATTTTCCTATAGAGATCAAAGATTAGAGATTAATAGTTTTACCTGAAATAACATATGTGTGCTACCTAATTATGTAGCTGGATATGTTTACTAGATAAGTTTACACTGAATGTCCTGGTCTTGCTACAGACAGACCCGTCGCAGGAGTTGAACAAGCAGCCTTTGGATTAAGAGGTCATGACCTTTTCCGCTGCGCTACTCAACAGCTCTAAAGCTTAAATTAAGTCATAGTCCTTCTATACAGTCAATGCTATAGTATTACAAGATGATGTCATATCCAAATGTCGCCTGAATTTCAGTGTCCCACAACTCGGTGCTTTTTTAATGATGAAGATTCTGTCTATAAAATCATTTGTTGTCCTCACTCCTGCCACCTTCTTACAAAGCTACCTTCACAGGAACAATGCTGGTGAAAAGCTTTACCATGGAACCTGTGTTGGGCAGAGTATTTTGTGTCAATATTTGACAATAACATTTTTTCTGAGTCAGAAACAGGCCTTATATTTTAGTCACCGTGTTTGCGGTCGATCCCCGAGAGTGAAATCCTCCAGCAGAGCTGGGCAGCTCATGAATGTGTGATTTCTGTGCAAGGCACAGCCTTTGCACCCTGACCGCTTCTGCTGTGCTTTCTCTGTGCCACTTTTCAGCTCCAACTTGGCACAGAGTTGTGGGGGCTGGTTGCAAGTAGCTGCCCCAGCACATTTAAGCAGCTTGGGTGCTCATTTGTCAGCAGTGTCACCTCACACCTCGAGGGTTAGCAGCTTTGACTCTCAGGCCTGACTGTCTGGAGTTCACATGTCCTTCCTATGTTTGCGTGGGCTTTCTGTGGGCACCATGGTTTCCTCACAAAGTCCAAAAACATGTGATTAGGTATAGTGGTGTCTCTAAATTATACTGTAGTGTGTGAGTGTATGCGTACCCTTTGACGGACTGGCATCCCATTCTGAGAGTGCCCTTCCCTGCGCTTCCTGGGATTGGCTCCAGGCTCACCACAGTCCAGCACTGGCTAAGTGGTTATGGAAGATGGATGGTTATGATCCTTGAGCAGAGTAGCAAAAGGCAAATACCACAAAACTCATATGAGGGAGGCCCTACAGATACAAAAATTTGATTTCTTAACTTTTTTATCATTTGTTCGAAGACTAATTACATGCAGCGCACATTCTTGAACCCACTGCAAATGGAACGATCCGGGACGATCGGACGGAGAGACGGGGTCGCGGGGCTGCTGTGTCGTCTCAGGAGGAAACACAAATGTTTCCAGGGAGACTAATTTTAGAAATTGTAGCATCTCATTAGGGCCTCACTGCTGCCATGAAGTGCTCCAGTTTCCCAGAATATGTGGGGAATCCAACTTTGTTTCTGGAGTGTCTAGGGCATATACACCGATGTGATCATGTGAGGGACGACGCTTGGTATGAGAGCCTGGAAAGGCCATTGGAGGAAAAAATGCACCGATGAGTGAATTGGGGGATTCGCGCAGTAGGGAGATATTTGCCGGCTGAAGGCAATAGGAAAAGGGGAATACGAAGGGTCAGAAGGGGCGCAGTAGCCCAACCAGGCCTCCAGGGACAGTGATGGGCTGCCAGAATTAAACTGAGTCTCACAGCTAGTGCAGACCATCAGAGGTGTGGAGGGTGTAATGGGGGAGGGGAGCTTTGCATGGAGGGGCTCTGTGTCCTGGGGAGAGGGGGGGCTTTATATCTTGGGCAGAGAGGCATTTCTGTGTTTTGGTTTCCTGGGGGATCGATGTTTTGGTCAAGCAGGCATGTCTATGTTTTAATTGGGGATGGAGCTCTATGTTTCGGGTGGGGAGGGAAAGATATCTTTTGATTTGCTGGAGGCTCTATTTTTTATATGGGGAGGCTGTTCTTTGGTTGGGGAGTCTGTGGTTCGTCAGAGAAGCAGCATGTTTCTGTAGGTGAGGGTCTGTGTTTTAGTCAGAGAAGCAGCTCTATGTTTTGGTAGGGAAGGAAGCTATATGTTTTGGCGGGGTGGCGGTCTGTGTTTTGGTTAGAGAAGCAGCTCTATGTTTTGGTTGGGAGGGGTTTGTGTTTTGGTTGGGGAGGCAGCTCTATTTTTAAGTTGAGGCTGTCTGTGTTTTGGTCTGCGAAGTAACTCTATATTTTGTTTGGAGGGGGTCGGGGGTCTGTGTTTTGTTCAGAGAGGCAGGTATATGTTTTGGTAGGGACGGAAACTATAAGTTTTGGTGGGGTGGCGGTCTGTGTTTTGGTCTGCAAAGCAACTCTATATTTTGTTTAGGGTCGGGAGTCTGTGTTTTGTTCAGAGAGGCAGGTCTATGTTTTGGTAGGGGAGGAAGTTATATGTTTTGAGTGGCTGGATCTTTATTTTTGTTGAGGAGGCAGCTCTGTGTTTTGGCTGGGGGAGGTCTATGTTTTGGTCGGAGAGGCAGTTCTATATTTTGGTTGTGGAGAGCAGGGGCACCTGAGGGGCATGGAGACTCTGGCAGATTCAGGGGTTCTGAAAATGTACTGTGGCCCACTCCCTCTTGAAAGCTATTGGGGGACAATCCCCTGCTCAGCAAAAAGTACCAGAGGATTGTAATGGGGGTCCAAGGTGACATTTTGTAGGAGGCCCAGAATTTCTAGCTACACCCCTGGGGGGAGTCTGTGTTTTGGTCAGGGAGGCAGTGGGGG
>JAODKF010000068.1:31008694-31023172 GCA_026779585.1 Mormyrus proboscirostris | reverse complement strand
CTGTATTCACAGGAGGCAGCGAGTAAACTATCGGTCAATTGCATGGCTGTCAGTGCTGAGTGATGCTCTGGGCGCCCACTCAGTCACTAGGCGCCCCACCTTGGCGAGAGCTCCCTTTATCCCCTGGCAGAGGGCTGAAAGGGGCCAGCAACAACGCCAGCTGGGGGGGTAGGGGGGTCGTGTACAAATTGCTAGGGGAGACTTGCTTCCATTGTCCCTGTCTGTTCCATTTAAATCTGAATGGTAGAGCTTAGCTGGTGCGCAGAGTTTAAGGTACACAGACGACCATGGCGGCGGGGGGCGTGGCAGTCATTAGTCTAGGGTCCTCAGGCTTCTTATTTCCACACAAACATGCCCCCCCCACCATGTCCGGCTAGTGTCCTTCACGTATACAAGTATGGCGTGATCTCTGGGTTCATGGCGTCGTTAGAATAGAGATATTGTGTGTGTGGTATCATTGTGAAAGTTATCAGGGCTGTTTACAGCTACTGGCCCTGAGAACAGAATCATTATTTTCCTTCACATCACATTCCTTATTTTTCTTACATCTTTAGTCAGAGACTGTAGGCCTCATATGCCTCAGTCACTGGGTAGAATAACTGGTTAAAAGTAGCTTGTTTAACTGCGTAGGTTTGTCAGGCGTGGAGCTGAATGAATTGTGGACATTAAACAGAGCCTTCTTGGACTCTGTGTGCCCACCAACAAATGCAAACACTGCTTGAACAAAAACTGTGTACTCGGGGTCTGATCCACCAATAGCCATCCCCGAAGCACATAACAGAGAATGTCACCTAGTGCCTCCTTCTGGGTGCCACTAACACCACTCTGTAACCTGCCATGGTAACCGCAAAGCAACCAACTAACCTTCACCATTAAGCTTTCATATTATACAGCTTGATAACTGCTAACTTACCATTTTAATGTACAGTCACAGAGCACTTTATTAGGGATACATCATTAAAACTAGATAAGGCTTCTTTTTGCTCTCAAAACTGCCTCAGATCTTCATCGCATGCATTACACAAGTTGTTAGAAACATTCCTTTGAGATTCTGGTCCGTGCTGACATGACTGCGTCATACAATTTCTGCCAATTTGCATATCCATACTCCACATTTCCCGTTCTACTACATTCCGGAGGTGATTGGCAAGGTCACTGAAGAACACTGAAATAGTTGACATATTCATTAAATCATTTTGAAGCGACTTTTGCTTTGTTACATGGTGCATTATTATGCTACAGACCCTACAGAGGTGGGAAACCTGTTCCATGGAGAGTGGGTTTGTGTGATCGCCTCTCAATCAACCAATAACCGAGGGTCCCCAAGACTGGAGTTGAGAAACAGTGTTTCATTATTGGCTGATTGAGAGGTCATCCCAAAAACCCACACCTACACCGACCCTCCATTGAACAGGATCCCCACCCCTGCATTAGAAGATGGGGAAATATAAATTGTGGCTATGAAGGAAAGTGCATGGTCAGCAACAAAATTCAGAGCACTTCAATTCTGATCGTTCACGCAATGATCCTTAGGTATTAACGGGCAGAACGTGTGCCAGTAAAACATTTCCCACACCATTACACCACCACCACTGTTGACACAAGGCAAGTGGGGTCCGTGGATTCATGCTGTTGATGCCAGTTTCTGACCCTATCATCTGTGTGCCTCAGCAGAATTCTTCACATTAATTTATGTTGTTATAGTCTTCAGCTATCCGGTTTTGGTGAGTCTGTGCCCCCTGTAGCCTCGGATTTCTGTTTTTAACTAACAGAAGAGCAACCTGACATGGTCTTCCGCTGTTGTAGCCCATCTGCTTCAAGGTTTGACATGTGCATTCCGAGATGCTTTTCTGCTCACCAGTTGTACAGAGCAGTTATCTATCATGACACAATCAAAATCAATGCGATCACGTTTTTTTTTTGACGTGAACATTAACTGGAGCATCTGACCTGTCTCTGCATGATTTTATATATTGGTTGATTAGATGATTGAATAAGCAGGTATACAGGCATTTCTAATGAAGTGCTCAGTAAATGTATGCTACTAATTGCTAATGAGCACCTCTCATTGAAACCCCAATAACTCCCCAATTTTATTATACTTTTCTGAATGATAAAATACTCCAATAAGCATCTTTACTGCATATTAACTTAATTCATTATGATAGCGTGATATTCATCACACTGTTCTACCATGCTATATCAGTGTTGCCAACTTTGATCAGTTGGCTGGTGTGAGATTTTCAATTCGAGACAAGCCTGCCCACTCTTTTACATGTATGTGACAGTTTTATTACCTTAATAATAAAGTAAATAGTCTGTAGGGTTTGCAAACTACCACCAGAACTTTTGATGTAGCTAATTTTAGATTTATGATGGAATAATATACCTTTGCTGAAAGATTTCTTGTGCGAGTATGAGAGTCAGAAAGCATGAGTGTCACATCAGATGCATGAGAGTTGGCAACCCTGCTACCTGCTACCTTGTCATGATACCTTCCCAAGCCAAGCATTTTCCTACCACTGTGCTAATTGCTAATAACCTCACTAATGTAAACACCTACACACAAACACATTTGTTTTGCTTTAAATACATCTTCAGTTAACTGTTAATATCCAAATATACAAAACACACAACTGTTTTCCTATTAAGCCAACCTGTGGAGGATAAAACATTTTTTCAAAATACCAGTTTGGCTTAAGTATCCACGCATATCTCCATTTAAATCTGAAAAATGGGCCTTTGAGGAAGTAGGTTTGAAATGGGTTTAGCCCTCCTAAACTAAGCCAGTTTATGGAGCCACATATGGAGTTAAATTTCATAAACAGAAGGAATACGAATATGGAGCGATGATTTAACTTTAACCTGCTCACATATTACTCCAGTCTCACTGAATGTCCTGGTGCTAAGGGTAGGACAGGTGACAGGTGGGAAGAATTACTGCTGTATTGACTGTATTGATAAGTGACTGCAGGCTTAAGCACTTTCTGATTTCTTGTCAGACTTTGAGGTTTGTTGTCTGTCTTTTGCCCCTTAATATTCCATCACTGTTTGTAATCAGGTACCGGGACTTAACAATATAGCCCAGGTGCGCACAGGGAAGTCGGGTCTGCCCAATGGAGCTTCTAGCTATTTAAAAGATACGGGTCTAAGTTAAATTTACCTGGGATTTGACTTTTTTTTTTTTTTTTGAAGGAAAATTGACTTCAGGGCTAAAATACTCAGGGCTATGCTTAAAATACTCGGAGCTATAGCCCCGAGTAATTGGACCTAATGACGCTCATGGTCCCACCCCAGTTCCTAATGAGCACTTGGGCTTCAGACGGTGTTGAAATATGTGCCGTGGATTGCAGTGGCTTCACTACATGAAATGTCAATGCACCAACTCCGTAGCCTCATGCTTCTTCAGAAAGGGCTGGTTAAGGGCCACAGGCGACAGTTGGAGATCGGTACTGCATTCTGAATATGGTTAAGGGCGCTCAGGCTTTCTGGGCTCTGCTGAATGAGGTCCTCAGACCTGATCAGAGGGCAGGGAGGAGAAAGCTGTCTGTGATCTGGACTGGGGAATGAGGCAGGGTGGGGTGGACAGTTAGGGCCTTGTCTTAATGTACAAAACCAGAGGTTGAAACACTAGCCATCTCCCTTGTGGATATAATTTTTTTTTCAAACCAGGAGCCATGGAGAGACACCAACAATTGCTGCCATTGGGTTAATGGCTACCATATGGCCAGCTGGTGTATAGACGAGGCCTGTTGAAGCCCATTGCACTGTATACAGGATCCCGGCCATCTATTATACATGTGGCTGAATGTATGCAGAATCCTGCTGGGGGGGCTTGCATTACAGAGCTGTTCTCGTGTCCTGGATGAGGATTGGGTTACACAAGGAGCGGTACTTTACCTGGCTACCCCCACAGTCCCGCGTGCATGGGAAAGCGGACGGGGCCAACTGAGCAGCCAGTGAGAACCTACGAGTGTCACACGGGATTATTCCGGTTTGTCACACGACTTTGTCCAACCTGCCAGTATTTTGGGCGGCATCGCTGTGTTTCAGATATATATTTTTTAAAAGCGAATAGGGAAGGAAACGGGTGGCATGGTGGCACCGCGGGCAGCATCACAGGGTTGTTGGTTTGAATCCTGCCCCACTCTGTATGTGTCCCTGTCCCCCCGACGATGCTGTAAGTTGGATAAGTGGCATTTTCCAATGGCAAAAATAATGTGAAAGAAAGAAAGCCTGCCACATTAAATCTAAATCTGCTTTTCATTATATTTGTTTGACAGGGACTTTTCTGGCAAAAACCAGTTGGCATCATTATTTTATTGCTAGTGAGGTTGTCCCACCATTATCAAGCGCGACTGAAAGCATGGTGTCGCATTAAAGCGTTAAAGCCGTCTGCCATCTTGTCTCCTCTTGATGTATCTCCGTCTCCTTCTCAGTTTCCTGCCCTGAATCAGTAGTTTCTTTATTTCTGAGACTAATTAGCTTCTCAGGTGAGCAAACTCGTCCCTCACCAGCCGGCTGGGCTACCAGCCTGGACGACTCGGAGCACCAGCTGGCGTGGCTGTAAGCGCGCCTCGCGATTGTCTTACTGTGCCTATTAAAAAGGAGACAATGTGCTGCCAATTAGCCAAAATTACACGGACACATCTGGGCTGTCGGCCTGTCGGAGTCCTAAGAAATCATCCTAGTGAGAATGCTGAGGGGCTGTGCAGGAGAACAATATGTGTGATCGTTTTACAAGCCAGGATGCTTATTCATATTTAATTGACGCCCTTGTCCTTGGATGAGGATGCGGATGAGTTGAGACAGAGAGTAAGCTTCTTGAACACCAGGCCATGGGATATGATTGCTTGTGAGGATTTTTAAGGGCCTTGTCAGTATTTTTCACCGCAGGAGGAAATGCACCTGAGGGGTTGGGGGATGTTTCTCTGAGCCCTACAGTGTCACGTTTCTGCCAAGCCGCTACAACATAGCATCTGTGCACCATAGTGGCTGTGGGGAGTTTCGGCTGGGGGCTGATCAGTGGGCTTGTGCGGAAGGAAGGATTCTGGGACATAACCACAGCAGGGAGGTTGCCAGGATGGTAGTGACCAGGGGTCAAAGGGCATGGGTTAGCTTGAGAATCTCCACAATGTATCCATAATCCTTCCCACTGCGTTTGGTATATCCAAGGCAATCTACTTACTAAAGATTGAAACATTCTAAAAAAAAAAATGCAACCATTTTCTGTATTAGGTAAAATATTTTTGACTTCTAAAGATTAAACTCAGGGATTAATCTCAACATTCAAGTGTCACGAATGCGGGCGACTCGGGTGCGGGAACGAGGCATGGTGCACAAAAAGGGTGGACGACCCACTGGCGGCTTCAGGAACACAAAACGGGGTTTATTAAACAAAACAGAAAACACTAAGAAACACGACAAAATCAAAAGACCACGAGGAGTCAAAAACTAAAGGGGATTAACAGAAACTAAATAAGAAAACATTGAATGCACAGCGAATCTCAATCGCGAATCTCAATCACAAACCTCAAAACAAAAACCTACTTCCCGCAACAAACAATGAACCACTAGCGACTAAAGCTCAGACAGGAACCTAAATACAAAACTGAACAAGGTAATGACAAGCAGGAGTGAACAGACAATTAACCAATAGGGGAAGGTGCAGGACAATGAGCAATCAGGAAAACACACAAGGGCAGGAACAAGAACGGGCAACAGGTGAAACTAATAAACTCACAGAACTGAACAGGGAAACAGACACTAACACTGGTGAATACAGACAGGTATAAACACAGGCAAGGGCACAAAACCAAAAACAAAATCAGACACAAGACCTAGAAAAACTCAGATGAAACATTACAAAAACAGGAGGTAGGATTCAAACACAGGACAAGGACCACAGACTCAACAGATTGAACCATGTGGCCAGACAAGTAACACAGGAGAACAAAGACTAACATGAAGGACGGGATGACCAGCAGCACCTGCTGGCCAAACGGGGAAGGGACACGAATTGGGACAACGGGGACCGACCCTGACATCAAGATTCAAAGCATTTGTTGTCATATGTGCAGTAATAAAGTACATTTCTCTGTGCAAGGAAATTCTTACTTTGCTACCCACACAAAAATGCTGAGGTACAATTTCAAGTTTGTCTTGTATAAGGAGCATGCATTAAATTATAAATGAGAAAAAATATATATTAGGATTAGCAGGTAGTATGAGATAGTTCCTAAGTTTTTAGCTTAATTTATTTGTTTATTAGTAAATGGCAGCAACAAAATTTCATTACAGCTAATGGCTGAATAGGAAGAGTAATAACTACTTTAATTGTTAAACTGTTTGAATTGTTCATCTGTTTATCGTGGCCGAGTGGCTGCTGATTACCATCTTCCCTCATTTGTGTGAGTGATTTTAGGTTATACTGTTTAAAGGTATTTAAAGGTATTTAAACAGTGTTTGTGCCTGTAACTGTGCTGTGTCGTGCTTTCAGGTGTTTCCTCAGTTCAGTTTATGGGCTCCCCTGCAGTTTAGGATGTGATGGACCGATTCCTCACACTAACCTTATCATATTGCAGCCCACCTATGATAACGGCCGCAACTAACATGGCTAAACATTGCAGTGGTTGCTCACACTCATAAATTATTTAAAGTTCCATGATCTTTCCTTTCCAGTTTGTTGATGCTTCTTTTATGGCGTTTTTTTTTTTTGTCAGTTCATATAAAGCGCCATAATCTAGTAGCCATGTCTGCCATTAAAAGCCTGTGTTCTGTGACATATTCAGAGGCCTTGTGTTTTATCAAAAAGCCTTTCGTTAAGTCCATTGCTTGTCCTTGCAGTCTTTCTGCTGTAGAAGATCATATGGGCAAGGTGTCTTTCTGTTACAGTCAGCATCCTGTGTCTTGTTTGTGTGGTATGTAGCGAAGTTGTTTTAAGCCAACTCCACAACGTACGGACAATTCTGAGATAGTTTAATATGCAATTTTTTAACAAGCGAAATAAACCAAAATGCTACAAAATGGAACTGGGAAAGAATGGTATTGATCCCATGCCCCCAGAGTTATGAGTACAGACTGGCACAAAGTCTGAGATGTGCTCAGTTCAAAGCATCCAAAATACAGACAACAAACTCTAGTCCGCCATTCAGATGCTTATTAAGTCCTTCTGTTGTCTCAGATCCCATGTATGTCAAACAGGTTTGTTTCAAAAGCTAAATCCAAACATAAAACATTATGAATGTGCATGAAAATGGGCTCGATTGGTCCTTGCTAATGTTCTTATGAGTAGTAACTGGGGCTGTTATGCAAAGATTCTCCAAAGTGATAGTTGGCTAATCTAATGCTTAATCTTAACAGAAAAGGGTTATGGTTGATCACAGGTTACCTTCCCTTGGCAGAAGTCTGCTCCTTTAGATATAGTATGAACTAGATTTTTCAGTGTTTGTAGTTCAAAAACCCACCTGTACCCAGTTCTTCAGTGGCAGCCCCTCCTCTTTCCAGCAATGGTGTCCAAGCTCCTTGAAATATCTCTTATAGATAGTGATATTGCTAGAAGACTGATTTGCTGATTCAGGTCATGTGACAGAGAATTTTCTCCTCATTGCCAGGTAGGTTTCAGTTGCAGAGTTAGTCTGTGATGTAATGCATGGCTATGAATGAGTCAAGGCCTGAAAGGGCATTGGGTCATCTCACATGGAAGGTTGTCCGAGAGACAGTGGAAGCCATCTTGGCACTAACCTAGAAGAATGAGCTAAGATATGACCACTGGGTGTGACGGGGAGGCAAGGAAACATCTGGAAAGATTGAGTCCCTGGAAGTTCTGAGTGCAGGTTTTTCTGAGGTTGCTGTTAGCTCTGTCACATGACTGAGCTCAGTTGACCATCTGTACTTGCAGCTGGCACACAATGTCAATGCTTCCTTCAGCCAGACTTCTCTGAAAATGAGTCTTTCAATCGAGTCTAAAATAAATAACCACAACATAACAACCAATTATATCCAGCACATGTTCCCTGAAGCAAGAATTTATTCTTTCCCTAAAGTAAATTGAAGGAAACACAGAAGGACTGATTCATGGCTGTGTTTTTTACAGGACATTCTTCTCTCTTTCATTGTTATGGGCAACATGTGTGTTTATTTGCTGGCTGTCGAATTGGCTGGTGTGGTTTAAATCAATGATTTACTCCAAGCCTACACTCAGCACCTTTGCTTATTTGAGGAAAAACAAACAAATATTTACATGGCTTCTCCAGCTTCATGAACTTCTTGGATATAAGTTTCAGACAGTTTATACTAAGGAATAAAGTTTGACATCAGGTTAAATGTCAGGTGTCCAAGCCTCTCTGAACATCTGCTCCAAATTCCGCATGCCACTTTTTTGTAATGTAATTTCTCAGCAGTGGTGTGTTTTTATGTCTCTCTGTATGTAATTTCTATTTCAAATATTTAAAAATTCTTGCCATTCTTGTAAGATAGTCTGTACAATATTTCCATACAATATACACAAAAATATTGATTTTGGATTCATATGAACATTTTGGCTGACATGCTGAGACTATCCTTTTACTAGATGAATGATGTTTTTCCACATAAACCACACCGATGCCTATGAAATAAATTAAACCCCATCAATGTACTGTACCTTGCTTACTCATTTTTGAAGCTTCAGAGGAGTAACCCAGCAGATATTCATCATCAGGAGGGGTTTGTACTAGTGAGCTTGTTCACTGGCCACAGGATACCTTCCCTTGTCTGCTCTTTCAGATATAGCATGAGCTCATCCTTAGATTTTTAGCCAAAGGGGAGCTGGTTAGAAATGACCAATATGACCATGACTTTACACTTAAACTGAAATTTACCAAAAATAGCACCCAAAGAATTCGGTCCTCTGTATCCACGAGTTCCACCCTTTGCGGAATCAACCAAGGATTGAAGATATGCATAAAAAAATTATAATTTCAGAATGTTCAAAAATGCACTACCTGAATTTGCAGTGCACTACCTTCAAAGTTTAATTTTGGGTAGACTATCAAACTTTTCATTCAGAGGCAGCTGAAGAGTAACATGGCTTCATTCATTTTTTCCTGAGGTTGAATGCCAAAGCTACTCTCCCCTCTCGTTTGCCCACACTGCTTATTTAGCTGTTCTATTTTCCCTTGTTATTTGTATTGTATTAGGTATTATAAGTTATGTAGAGATGATTTATACGGGAGGATGTGCATAGGTTATACAAGTTATATGCATATACTCTGCAATTTTATATAAGGGACTTCAGCATCCACGGATTTTGGTATCTGCCGGGAGTCCAAACGGTAGTGTTACAGTGAAATGTTTTACAAGGCTGATCTTTTGTCCTTATATTGTTTGTTGTGCTTTATTTTTAAGTTTCAGATTTTATTTCCGAATATAAAAGTGTATTTGGATTATTGTTGAAACCAGAATCAGTCCTTTGAAAATCCGATCATCCATCTTCCACCTGCATATCTTGTATTTTTTGAAAGGATTGGCCAAAATTTGATGCAATAGAACAAGTCGACATTTTATTTGTTATAAATTTGCATTGTGGCGCTGTGGTTAGCACTGTTGCTTCATACCTCCAGACAGCTGTGTTCAAGGTTCAGTTCTGGCTCCATTTATGTGGAGTTTGCATGTTGTCATCGCACTGTAAAAAAGAAAAAGTAAAGACAATGTAAAAATTCAAGGCAACTTATTGCCTTTGAGTTTTGAGGACTCAAACTTTTAAGTTTTGAAGAAAACCACCTATTGTTGTACAAACTAATTATTTCTTATTCCGGTAATCTATCTTTCATATCTATAAAAACTTGTGATTTTTAGTCTTGCATGCTAAGAATTACAAATAACAAAAGTTATGCCAATTTATTCTTTTTTGCTCAGATGATTTATCTTTCATATACGTAAAAACTTTAAAATTCGAGTCAAACATGCTAAGAATTCAGAAATTCAAAATATGTGCCAAGTAATTATTAAAAATGAAGATAACGAAACAGTTCAATTCGCATGTTTATTTTAAACATGATAGTAATGAATAATAGCAGGCACATTTCGAGGATCCCTGTGGGGAATGACAGCAAGCTGGACTGTGAAGGGCAGCTAGCTGTTGTGGTGCCTGTAGGAAGCTGAGGGTCACAGGCTTCGCTCAAGGGTCCCCACATGTGCTGATGCTGGGCTTGAACTGGTGACCTTTAGGCTGTAAGTAGAGAGGCTTAGCTCACAGAGCCACAGGCCCAGGTGTAGCAGACTTAATGAATAAGGTGCTAACACAAAAACACTGTTAACAGTTTTATGACTGTTCAGAGTTTTGGCAGCATCTTAGTCCGGAGGGGCCAGCATGTAGCTCAGTGGGTTAAACCTCTGTGCCTCTGGCCAAAAGATTGCCAGTTGAAGCCCGTTTCAGCACTATTTTTGCAATGGGTGAAGTCTTAGCATGCTAAACTCAAATTTTTAAGTCTTTACACATAAGAAAATGAAGAAGAAGAAAGAAAAGACTTTTGTTGTTAGCAATTCTTAGTATGTAGAACTAAACATTTGAATTTTTTATACATATGAAAGATAAATTATCTGCACGAAAAATAAAGACTCAAGACAAAATTCTAGTGCTGATTCTGACTCTGAGTAAGTTGCCCTGAAATTTTAAGTTTAACTTTTTCTTTTTTACAGTGTGGGTTTTCTCCAGGTTCTCCAGTCCACCCCCACAGTCCAAAAACATGCTATGGTGAATTTGAGTTATTAAATTGTCCAAAGGTTCGAATATGTGTGTTCTCTATCCAGGCATATTCCCCGCCTTGAGGACAAGCAGATATAGAAGATAGATGGATATATTTGAATTAATGACCTGCAAGTTATAACCTGTTCCTTGTCTATGAAATACCTTTGTTGTGTATTCTTGTTCGTTCTAATGTGTGATGCAGCCAAGATCAGTTTTTGCGTTTCACAGACTGCTAGGGTTGAAGAACCAGCTTGTCGTACGGCCTCGTTACGAGCGACCTCGGTGACCTGAGTCACCTCTATCGGGGTCTGCCAGGAATGTGAGCGGGCAGGTAGAGCACACTGTGTCCTCATATGATCCCCATTTTCTCCGCGGTAAAGCGCAGCACAGTCAGCAGGTGCGTTGCTGAACGCAGGAGGGGTAATTACTGCGTCTCCTCAGCCCATGTAGCGAGGCAGCCACCTAGGAGGGACGTCGGCATTTCCCCTATAATTTTCATACCTCTCTGGAGCAGCGAAAATAATGCACTGTAACACACTGCAAAGTACTTGCTCTTCACTAGCTATTGGGCTACAATGGATTGTACATCTGACAATGTTTAATAAGCATATAAAACAATATGTAAAAATTGCTTCATCATTGAGTTGAACATCTTACGTAAGTTAACAATAGAAAAAGATTTAGAATAGACATTCAGAGCCACACAGTCTCCTTAAAATTAAATTATTGTTATTGACGAATCTTTTATCTTTAAAAAGTACAGATTGTGACTGACCTTCAACTGCCCGAGTCTGCATGACGTTAAGCTGCATGAGATAACATGTTAGCAACGTGAACGATTCACTTCATACACCCCACCCCCGGCATTAGTCCGAGGGGTCTGACGCAATGGCTTTCTTGTGGCCTTGAACACTTTGGCGCCTTCTCAGGTGAGTGAAGGTCAATTTCGTCACCAGTTGAGTGCCTATTTAATTTTATTTGTCACATGACAAATAAGCTAGAATTAGCTCCCACAAATGCACTGGATTCAAAGCACTCATCAGTACTTAGGTATAAAACAGCCATACATGCACACCAATCAGCCATAACATTAAAAGGTGAAGTGAATAACATTGCTGATCTCATTACAATGGTACCTGCCTAGGGTGTCATTATATATTAGGCAAGTGAGCAATCAGTTCTTGAAGCTGATGTGTTGGAAGCAGGAAAAATGGGCACGTGCAAGGATCTGAGCAACCTGGGACCAAATTGTAATGGGTGTTTCATATGATACCTCACTTGTGATGTCAGAGCTGCAAGTCCCCGTTCAGTGTAAAATAGATGAACTCAAGCTAATCACCCTTGAGCCTTTGGAAGAAGCAATAGTTAAATGTCAGGCTGATGAAGTAACTGCAAGTCATGTTCTTCCATGTGTCAGCGGTCTTCAGCAATGAAACCAAAAACAATGGTTACCGCCACAAAATTCTCGATTTGAGAAATGGCTGAGTTTGAAGCTATGAAATGGTTTCGTTTGGACCCAAGATTTAAATTTCAAGGGTGTATGGGTGGAAAAAAAAACCATCAAAGGCATTTTAACAAAAAATGTCCCCTTGATCTATCCACCAAATCTAGCAACTACTAAGAACTGCCCTTTCCACTCAAAATGAGATCGTCCAAGTCCCATCCATGTCAGCTGAGGACAGTTTACCAGCATCAGAGGAGGCACTAAGTCTGCTGCGTCATACTGAGGTGTCTAATTTTCTCTTGTACTGGAATGGGAATCAGAACGGATTCACTTATTTGGCTCGACTTGCAACCTATCTATTCCTGCCTCATCTGCTCTTGTGGAACGCATTATCAGTATTGCTGGAAAGATATTTAGGCCTGAGAGGTGGAATCTTTTTGATGTTAAATTTCAGGATGTAATGATTATTTGATGCAATGAAAGGTCAAAATAAAAAAAAGGAACTTTGTGTTTATTCAGTTATTTCTTTGTTGTGACATTGCTTCTTGCCAAAAAATCTTATACCGCTGGAAAGCCTGTTTATTTCCCTTTTAATTGGTGCCACATTTGTAAGAAAAATCCATTTATGGGCTTGTCACCACTGGAGGCAATCTCAATGCAGAGAGATATCGAGATGAGATTCTGCAACCAGTGGCAATCCTATATTTTAGTCTGGGACTGAACTCTATCCTCCAAGATGACAACGCTCACTCCCTCAGCACTACCTCCAGAATTCCGGAGTGGAGGGGACGGAATTGCCCGCCTGCAGTCCTGAGCTCAACCCATTGAACACTTGTGGGATCAGCTTGGGCGTGCTGTTCATGCCAGAGTGACCAACCGAACCACATTGGCTCACAGCATCAAGCTGGTGACCAGCATGAGGAGGAGGTGCCAGGCTGTTGTGGCTGTGTCTGCTTCTTCCACACGCTACTAAGGCCCCTGTTTGTTAAATGGAGAAACTGTTAAATTGCCAATATGTCTTGTTTCTTCATCCGTTTGGCATTAGCAGAGAAGACTTGGAAAGTTTTTCATGGGCGCAACCTTTGCTGCTCAGTCCACAAATGCATTTTCCTTACAAACGTGGCACCATTTAAAGGGGAAATAAACAGGCTTTCCAACAGTATAAGATTCATAGGCAAGAAGCATTGTCACAACAAAGAAATGATTATATATATATATACTACCGTCTTGGTGCCAGATACCACAGAACATCTTCAGAGATCTTGTGGAGTCCATGCCCCGACGGTTCAGAGCTGTTTGTGGAAGTATGAAGGGCAGCTATACAGTATTTGGCAGGTGATTTTAATGTTCTAGCTGATCTGTGTATATGGTGAGATCCATTGCTAGCCTGTAGTGTCTTCAAAACATATTCCTTTCCACATGCAGAATTGTGGGTAATTCTTACATCTCAGTGTCATCACCTGCTACACCATTTCTGATTCTGTTCCATAAAACACGGAATACCATGTTCACCGTTTTGAAATGTCCACCCTCCACGTCCTTATTCTGGACAGGGTTTGCCTGTCTTATGCAGCATAGGGCATTGGTCTAGGATGGGGAGAACACAGAAACTCCACACATGCAAGATTCAAACTGCCTTCCCTGGAGTTGTTAGGCGATAGAACTACTCACTGAGCCACCATGTTACCACGCTTTGCAGCAACCTTTAGTCTTTATTCTGATTAAATATTAAATTTTCACCCTGACCATTGGTGGTATGACAAAAGCAGTTCCAGGATGCTAATTTTTTCCCCCTGTTGATTGGTATGAAACACATATTTTGACTGTCATACACACACGTTTTTGAATTGATGTTATTTATTATATTCATCAGAACAGGTACATTTGGTATAGAGTTCTAATGCTGTGTTTAGTGGATCATCAAAATTCAACAATATCTACCCCATATTCCATGGCTAGTTACCCAGAACAAAGGCACAGTGTCCCCAACCAGGAAGGACAAGGCAAGGGGGCACCATTGATCTGATGATGGTCCATCACAGAACACACACACACAAATCACTCTCCATTCATTTCTATGAGCATAACCCTAATCCCAACTCTGACAAACTTAACCCATATCCAACCCTGTCCTTAACCATAATTAACCAAACGAAATGCAAGACTTTTGACATTTTAAGCTTTTTCATTGCATTCACGGATTTTTTTATAAAAGTGAGTTTTCTCTTATGGGTACCTAAAAAATGTCCTCACCAGGTAAAAAGTTACGGGTTTTTATCACATTGTGGGGAAATTTGCCCCCCCC
>JAODKF010000068.1:30992548-31006269 GCA_026779585.1 Mormyrus proboscirostris | reverse complement strand
TTTAACAGTGAGACTAGGGCATTATGGATGGGTTTAACAGTGAGACTAGGGCATTATGGATGGGTTTAACAGTGAGAATAGGGCATTATGGATGGGTTTAACAGTGAGACTAGGGTATTATGGATGGGTTTAACAGTGAGACTAGGGCATTATGGATGGGTTTAACAGTGAGACTAGGGCATTATGGATGGGTTTAACAGTGAGAATAGGGCATTATGGATGGGTTTAACAGTGAGACTAGGGCATTATGGATGGGTTTAACAGTGAGAATAGGGCATAATGGACGGGTTTAACAATGAGACTAGGGCTTTGTGGATGGTTCTGCATTAGGCGCTTTCACACTGAAGTTCTGGAACCTGGTCCTGGTTTATGAGTCCCTGGGATGTGTTGACCTGGAACTTTTGTAGCTACTGGCCATTTTTGTGTGTTGCTGTAATACCACACAACAAGTACTGTGACCTTTAAGCTAAATAAGCATGAGAGATGCAAAAATTTCATAGGTTAAACTTCCCACATAAATTTTATGCAAAACTATACCGCCTCCAAAACATTGGAGGATAAGTCTTTTTGTTAGTTATTTGTTAGTTACACGATCAAAATGGGACAAGCTTTTAATTCTTATTTTATCTGTATGACCCACGACATGTTCATGATTCTTATTAAGTCTGGCCAGCAGATTGATCTTTCGTTTTCCACAGAAATAAAAAAATATATATTAATTGATGGATTAAATGTATTTGGGGTACAAAAATAATTCCATCTCCTCAATTCTCTTTTCCTGCACTTAGTGTAACTCTCATGTTAGTGACAGTGCTTATGATCAAAAAATCAGAAAGCTATCATTGTAAGTGCCTCCCCAGTATTGAGACGAAGGGACCAGCCCCACAGTGAGAACAAGGCACTATGGATAGATCTAACAGTGAGACTGGGGCACTGTGTACAGGTCTAACTATGACACTAGGGCCTGTTTGTAACTGTTTGCTTTTCAATGTCTCCTGGTTTTCTGTGGGCCTTTTTGAAGGTGCTGGTGTCCTTTGAAGCCCTTTGCTGTGACTGGAAGCTGGAGAAATATGCAAATAAAATAAAGAACAAAGGGAACACCAGCTCTGATGACCACATGTGCTTGAGCCAGCATCAGAGATCAGCGTACTCTCTGTAACAGTAACGCTACCTACTCTTATTCAGTTAATCAGCAGGTAACGGCTGTGTCCCGATGGCCTTACAGTCAATCTACCGTCAGACAGTTGCCCTCAGTGACAGCTTTTAATTGCCCATCTGACTAAGGATCGCCTGTCTTGGTTTCTACCCCTGCCACTGCTGGAGTGAGCTCAATCATTTCTACAGTTTTAACACCAAGTAACGGCCAGGTGTAAGACTCTCTCGAGGCAGGACAGCAGACCATGCAGTATAGGGAAGGGTGGAAGGAACGGGGACTTCAGAGGACTTTTATGAAACAGTAAAGATAAATGGAAATGAGAAACAACCTGAGGAAAACACAGGAAAGCAGACCAAGTGCTAAGTCCTGGGGCCAGGCGCTGGGTTCTGGGGGCGGGCCCTCAGTGTTGGAGGCAGAGTATGAGCAGCGAGGCCCACTTTATGCTGTGAGTGATCAGGTAGAACTACATGAACCAGCAGGCTTTGCCTTTCCCTGGGATGTTCACAGCCTGCGCAGTTGATAAGGTCACTGTGTGTAACTGTGTATGTTGAGATTTGTATGTTTGTGAGGATGTTTTTGTGTGATCATGTGTACACTGTGAGGTTAGTGTGTGTCACGATGTCACTGAGTTCATGATGATAGTGTGTGCATGGTTATAGCATATCCTTATCATATGCCACCCTGAAGAGTTTATCTGATGGAAGTGTGAATGTGCAGGCTGGTGTAATGTCAATGAGATGGATCTCCTGCAGCTGAGTGTCTGGAGGATGCACAGGAAGCTGCTTGATTTCTGACCTGATTTGCTACTAGGTAAGCAAAGCCGGAACGAGCAGTTCCAAATCATCAGATCTGATCTGCTGTCAGCTGTGAAATATCTGAGTAGGAAGCCACACTCTTTTGCTTGATAGGTTTGCTGTGCCCGTGTTGTATGATCGTACAGATTAGCCTGGGGCCGGGCATCTGTTCGGCCAGCTAAGCCACAACATAAAAGAGGGGCCATAATTAAATACTGGTAACGCCTTACGTAATGAGGCACAAATACTTAGTAACAGCTCTGTTACTACTGAAGTATAAATCATGAACAAATATAGACTACTTGAAATAAAAGATGCGTCATTATTCATTAATGATGAACGAACATGAGATCAGTGTTTACTTGTTATTCATTGCTTGTTCCTTCAATGGTCCACGATGGTTTACAGAATTAATGGATATAGTAACAAATATAGTAACTGCTTGAGATAAAACATGCATCACGATTCATTAATGATGTATTCATATGAGATCAGTATGTAATTAAAACTTAATTTGTGGTTAATTAACACATAAGTAAAACTATATTATTTGTGCCCCGTCAAGTAAAGTGTTACCTAAATATCTTATATGTCTCTGGTGGAAAGGGTGTGATGTTAAAGGTCAGAGGTCAGAGGCCTGTTTCAGCTGTTTTTGTTATTTATTTTTGTATTTCAGCTTGACAGGGTGCGTTTGCTGCCCCACTGGACGTCCTTTGGTGTGTGTGCATGTGTGTATCTGGGCTGTGGGCTCTGATCCCTGACTTCTCAACGGCTTCCCTCACAGAGGACAGTCGTTTCTGAGATCAAGTCGTATCTGCGATGCATCATTTGTAACCTAAAAGATCCATGTAACATCCCTTTCATTTAGCCTTTTCCAGAACTGTTTGGTTTGAGTTTAGTATGAAATCAGATTATCTATCTGGAAGTCTGATTTTAAGGCTTTTTTCTCCATTTATTTAACTGGGAACAAATCAGAAGCATCAAATCTGATTTGCTTATTTTAACTGGCACTGAACATGTGGTTTTTTGACATGGAGGTTGAAATGACCCACCAGCAGCTTGTACAATACTTTTGCAACATGTTCTTCCTGCTGTTCCACAACTTTGTCTTTTAAAGAACAACAGAGAATTGTAACTGGATCCGCCTCACCCACCCCCCCCCCCCACTAGGATTTATGCTATAGTTTGCAAAGAATTTCCCCATTTCATCATAAGGTTTTCCCCCCAACCTGTAACCCTGCCTCCCTCCATCACCATGGAGACTGTGACGTGGGCAGTGCATCAATGGCTGCATTGCTGATAGACAGGGTTCTAGATCATCTCTCCTCATGCAGCTGTTCGAATTCAGGGGCAGGAACAGTCATCCTCAGAGGCACGATTCATCTGGAGCTATAATGCGGAATGAAGTCCTTTCGGCCAAAAAACATCTTTAGAGCTCTTAGGACTTGTTTTTTTGCACCTTACACTCAAATCCCTAAAACAATGGGTCCGGCAACATCTAGGACAGTATGATCTGTCCAACACCCCAGGCTGTACCTGTACAGCACCTGGAGGACACAAGCAGATCTGGATGGTTCCAAACCGGGGTCATGTAGCATGTTAAAAATCCTGCCAGGTAAGAAACGTCATGCCTAAGTCGAGAGAACCGTGTGCACTTAATGGTTAGGGAAGCACACTTGGAATTGAAAGATTACAGGTTCGAATCCCCGACCAGCAAGGCACCACTGAAGTAACCTGAGCAAGGTACCGCCCCCAGGCACTGATCCCCGGGCGCTGAATTAGCTGCCCCCTGCTATGTCACATTGTCACATAAGGGATAAATGCAGAGGACACATTTAGTTGTTGTGGGGTGTCAACAATGACAATTAATTACTAAATAGGGAAGATGTCAGCTATAGAGTGTGGGTTCAATGCCAGTCTGCTCCCCCGTCGATGGCTGGTCCCAAAGCCTTTTTTGTGATCTGTGTGAACCAACCTTTGTTACTCCTCCCCAGCCCCCCCACCGCTTTACCAGCCTCAGGTGTATTGAAATACAAGGCAGGCTGGGAAGTAAATAGTCATCATTTTCTCACCAGACTTTCCCTAGACGCCAATGAGTCAGAACAGGGCGCCTGTTACAGTGGACTTTATTATTGCAAATGGGGACCTGTTTATGAGGTAGTGCAATGAAACCGGAATGTTCTTCTGTGTCCTATAAATAGGCTGGCTGGAGTATGTTTTTGTGTATCTGTTTTTCACTTTCCTGGTATTTCCCAAGGTTCAGTCTGCCAACCACCGCTATTGACTTTATGGTGTGTGCCCCCCGCCCCTCCGTTTTACGTCAGGAGTATGGCAACACTGGCCTCAAATCTGAGCATGTAATGGGAAGGAGGAGTATTAAGTGCTTCTTCTCCTGTTTTTGCTTCCTGTTTGCTCCTGCAGTCCTGTCGCCCTTTTTTTCTTCCCTCTTTCCTTTCTCATGTCTTCGCGACAGCGGCCGACGGACTCTCACCTGCAGTGAGTTTAGGAGACGCCGAAAAGCCATTAACAGCTCCAAAAGAGAAGCAGTGCTCTCCGGGCAGCCGGACAGGGGGTTCCAGCTTCCCGAGAGATCCCTTGGCAGCAATTTGAGGCAGCCCTGGAAAGGTGTGACTCCTCCCATTTTCCACCTTGGAAGTTTGGGTCATAGAAGTCAAGCAGAGCTGGGAATGAGACATCAGATTAACAATGGAGTGAATAAAAGCTCGGGTTTATGTAAAGGTGAAGAATGATGTTACAAGGTGAGCCAGTCAACGCCTCTCCACAAGCCACTCAGAGAATGCCCACCCCCTCAGGCTCCCTCCCTTCCAGAGCCCACACTGGGTTCATATGCCAGGATTATCACACGGGGGTGAAAAGCAACCCTGGATAATGTAGGTGCTTCTAAGGAGAGGAGTAATCCCATAAATTGCTTGGAAAAACAATGGTTCTGTGTGGTCCTCCCTTCTTCAAATAGCATCTTCCTGTGTCATGCCTAATCCCTCTAAACAGCACAATCCTATTAGCCTGTGCGTTATACATCCCGCCGCAGCACGTCACTTGTGCTTTGGCTTCAATAAGCCGCTGGCTGAGCTCAGGTCGCCGCCACCTCCCTCAGTGCGTCCAGATCCTTCGCCCCGGAACTGCTTCTGGAGTCCGAGGCAGTCTGGACGTTGAGGGTTGGTGCAAGGAGGTGTGTGCAAATGTGTGCGAGTGAGCACGCTGTTTGTGTGTCACTGCGTAAGCCTGTATATCTGTGTCTTATCTTTGTGTATGTGTATGAGTGTCTATGCGTGTTTGTATATGTGTGTCTGTTTGTGAGTCAGCGTCCTGTCTGTGTGCGAATGTTTGTTTGTGAGATTCAGAGCCCAGCCCAGGAACAAATTAGCACTCTAACTATTTACAGTACCAGAGATCCTTGGTAAAAATGCTAGTGACACAACCTCTGTCACAGCCAGTCCAGGTACAGGATCTCTTCAGACCTTGTTTATTTCTATGATTTTTTTGCATAATGACGTTCCATGTAGCTATTTCTGGGTGTACTCCCTGTAGTGATCTTACCTGCCGTAAGTCTTTTAGCTATGATTTTTCCAGATGAGAAACCATTGCTCCTCAAATTTGCCATGAAGATTAATGTGTGCAGGTCCCACAAAGAAGACAAGGCATTCTCTGTGTGCACCCTCTCATTTTCTAGAGGTTTCTCTTGTGAGAGAATCCCAGGTTCTAACCTGATCAGTCCCCTCACTCACTTTTAATTGTGGATTAGCAGGCCCTCGTGTCACTCACTCTTTCACACTCGCTCACTTTCCCTCCTGTCCATGTCTGTGTTTGTTTTGTGTTGAATGATTGCTTGCCTCATTATTTTAGGCGATATACAAGGGATTGACAAATGTGTCACAGATGTGATTTTTCATTACCCTATTCTGTGGTCATAAAGCACAAGACAGGGGTGGGGCAGGTGCCTTTCACTGTAGTAGTGAGCTAAAGACTCGCTATGAAGCGCTCGTTCATCTGCCTCAAATGAAACGTTTGGATGTTGAGCGCTGTCAGCGAGTTCTGCTTCCGACTCCTCTCACCCTTAACATGAAAATGAGCGTATTGCTTTGGATGAAGTCGTGCCATAGCTGAGTCATCCGTGTATGAGCCGCATCAATGCTGTTAGGGTTAACTCCGTCAATCATCCGTGTATGGGCCGCGTCAATGCTGTTAGGGTTAACTCCGTCATTTATGGCCTTCTTACACAACTGCACACATGCTAATCGAGATTATTTTTGCTTCCCGCTAATAGTGAAGGTATTAACTGTTACACATCCCCCTAAGTAAATTTCTTCCAGCAATCCTCTCGTTTTACAGTACTGTAAAACCTCAGATCGTGAGCCTAATTTGTTCCGGAAACGTGCTCGTAATCCAAAGCACTCGTATATCAAAACGAATTTTCCCATTTGAAATTATGGAAACTCATATGATTTGTTCCACAACCCAAAAATATTCATATAAAAACGATTAATACAAAATATAAAGTAAAAATACATAAAAACAAATTAACCTGCACTTTACCTTTGAAAAGAATCGTGGATGGTGTGAGAGAACGAGAGAGAGGAGAGGAGGAGGGTTATTTTGTAGGATGACTTTCACTGTAACTAACGGAATCACTGCTGTTGGCTCACTGGAATCTTTTGCTTTTTGTACGACTTTAACAAAGAACCTATCCAATGACAGCCGCTTCTGCTTCCTTTTCGATTTCACGGAAATGTGGACATTGCATTGTTGTTAAACGGACTCATTGCTCGCACTACTACGCCCTTATTCCCTACTAAATCTTGACTATAGGAGTGAGGCATGCCGACCGAGCATAGGAAACGATTACCCCCAATCCCGCAGCGAGAGGGAGAGAAGAACCATCGTCTCAGTTGTGATCACGTGACAAAGCGGCAGACAAAATGTATACATAAGACTCGTATTGCAAGACCTCGCTCGTTTATCAAGTTAAAATTTATTTTAAAATTTTGCTCATCTTGCAAAACACTCGCAAACCAAGTTACTCGTAATCCAAGGTTTGACTGTATATATTTTCTGGTGGTTTGGTAGCTAGTAGACACACAACAGTCCAAGAATTGTAACTTACTACACTTTACAGGCACTTGTCTTCTTTTTCTCCTTCCCATCTTTTGGTCTTTTTTGTTAAAACATAATGATTGAGTTAACTAGATAGATATGAGTTGCTTCACAAGTTATATCCACTTATGCAATTTTTGCTTTTGCAGGCTGTTTAATTCTTTTTAATTAACCCTGAGGGTCACTATTCATTATCTTTCGGCAACAATTCTTTCAAAAATCTTCACATGAGATGTTCAGCATGCCATTCAAGCTGCAATTCTATGTAGACTACATTTCTCTGAAGAAGGTTCACCGTTTCTGACAGTGATGAGTTGGCAATAGGATGACCTGAGAAATGAGAGAACTCTCCGGGGAGAAAGATTATACTTATAGAAGAAACTTGCATTCTGGTTTCTCACGTTGATTGGTGATGTTTGGATTTTTAGACAGAAGGGCAGTTAGAGGAGGAGTCTGCAGGAGCCACTGTTATCTGTTATCAGAGGACAGTTTGGACCAAAATAATATACCACAGAGTTCTGCTTGAGATATGTGATATGAAATGAATTGGGCATCACCTATGGAGGATGATAGTAGCTCTGAGCAATCTCAGAGAACAGTTGATCATTTGACAGGAAAGTGGGACAGAGGAAATGGTAGCCCCAACGTGTGGCATTGCTCCTCTTGTTCCTTTGTCTGCTGTGACACGTCATCCCGAGGTGGTTGTCCCGACCGCCGTCCAATGACTCTGTGTACATTTGGTCACACTCCCCAGGGACAGGAAAGGCGTGTTTATTGAAGCCCTCTTTGATCCATGATTTATGTTTCCTGGCTCTGTTATTGTCAGCTAAACCCTTCTCTTATCCGCTCCTCTAATTGAGGCCTAGACCAACTTGTTGAGTTCACAATGGGAAGAACCTAGAAAGTACTGTAGTCAAAACAAGCCCGTCTCCTGACGTGGTACAAGGAGCCAGACCAATTAATAGTGTGTGAGGTGCAGTTGGGCAGCAGTGACCTCATTTCCTGACACCCCCTTTTCCATTCATCCTATTACTTCCATCCACTCCTGATCCCCTTCTTACATCATCCGTGGCCTTGAGCGGGTCTTCGGGTTCATTGTCGCTTGTCCGCTTTGTGATTATTCAGAGTCTGTTTAGCAGCTCCTGATCTCACCCCCCAGCTTTTACCATTAGATAATTCCAGAATGTTTTTTTATTAGGTCGACATTATGTGTGGCGTGTGACCTTCTGTGGCATAACTAGTAACAAAAGGCCTTTAGTTACTGGGTCGTACCCTTTTAGGGAAGAATGGTCACAAGCTTCCACTGTTTACTTGTGAAGTAGAGTGATCCACCTCCTCGCCCCATATTTCACAGCACTTACCCACCTATGCTGCCCCTCCCAGCACCCCAGGCCACAGTGGACTCAAACCATAAGGTTCCAGCTTCCTGGTTTTGTTTTATCTGTGATGTGTTTGTCATCTGTCTGTAGTCAGGTTAATGTGTGTCAGCACTAGTAGAAAGACAAACACATTAAAAACTTCAATAAGGACTTCTTATTTCAGGTAGCTAGAAGAAAGAAACCCCTTGATGTGTCTTCCCAAATAAAGCACAATAATGCATCTCAAAGTAATGTTTATAGAGATGAGATTTTACAGGGGCTTTTTCAATGAACAATACCCTGTCCAGGTACAGCCCTCAAAAACAGGTATCTGCTCTACCTCTGAAAACATAGTCTTCCAAATCACAGAACCAATCATAGCCCTCTAAACTCTGTAACCAATCATAGCCCTCCAAGCTAAGGAACCAACCAGCTACAGCCCTCTAAGCTCTGTAACCAAGCGTAGCCCTCCAAACTGGGAAAGCAGAAACAGCTCGTCTAACTCTGAAACAAATAAAAGCCCATCAAGAGCTGGTGTGACTTAGAAGTATGTGGTCATGCAGGACTCTTTGGTGGTTAAGAGAAAACATAAACTGTTTTTTTTCCCAGTATTTTTTGTACATGTGGTTCTGTTCAGCTGGTGGTTGGCAGTTTGTTGCTGTTGAGGTGTCAGTGATGAGCAGAGTATGAGAAACTGGGAGATAAGAGTACTGCTTCTGAGAAATGGACATGCCTGACGGTGCAATGTATCATTTTCAACATTAATGTAACATAAAGATATGACATTCAGCTCAATGATTTTGCTTTACATTTATACCAGCAACCGTTATTGAAAGAAAGGCAGAAAAAATAATGGAAATGATAGATAGTGAGAAGAATCTCATTAATCACCAGGAAGAGGACATCCATCCATCCATCCATCCATCCATCCATCCATCCATACATCCATCCATCCATCCATCCATCCATACATTTGCTTATTAGTTGCCATTGTCCAAAGAGACATACAGCAGAGAAAGCACGGTCAGTCAGTCCCTGGAGCAACTGGGCTTAAGGGCCTTGCTCAAGTTCCTTGTGGTAAAAACCTACTGCTGGCCACCAGATAGGAACCAAGGGCGTTCTGATCACAGGCAGAGCGTCACACACCATCACACTGTAACAAATGATGATGTAAGAGCATTTCCTACTACTAAAATATGATCTTTGAACCAGACGTGTTTACACATTCTTGCCCTATAAGCCTGGAGCCCATCCTGAGCGGTTCAGGACATGAGGCTCGGGAACACCCAGGACAGGATGCTATTCCATCGCAGAGAACACAAATAAGCTGTCTTACTTTATGGGCAATGTCAAGACACCGGCTATGGCAGTGGTTCTCAACCTGCGGCCCGTCACAAATGCAAATGCGGCTCGCGATGCTGACCACATAAAAAAAAATTAAAATAAATTAAAAATAAATAAAATAATAATAAATGTGTCCCATTAATGGTAAGTAGAATTATACTCTCTAATGATAATAATACATCTAATTGTAATAATTTAAGATGCATAATATCTGTTTATTGAGCGTTGATGACGTCATATGTAAACAATATGCGGCCCGTGAGACTTGAACTTGGACATAGTGCGGCCCACTGCAAAAAAAGGTTGAGAACTACTGGGCTATGGTATGTCTTTGGACTGTGGGCGGAAGCTAGAGTCCCCAGAGCAAACCTCAGTAACACGAGAAGAACATGTAGAAAAACTCAACACAGATAAAGCAGAGGTGGGATTTTAACTCGGAATGCTTGAGGCAACAGCTCTATCCACTGAGCCACCATGCTACCACACTAGCAAGCGCAGTTTACAAATATTATTTCTAAGCCACATAGTTTTATAAATGTTCTGCTAGATAAGGTGCGAGAGGATCTGAAGGTGGCCTGCATGCAGGGTCAAGGCTGATTATAGCAGAGTTTACCTCAGTCTGTCTCGTCTCATCTCCTCCAGGTTATCTAACGCCCACAGGTCTGCTATCAGAGTCATGCGGAGGATGCAGTACTTCGTGGCCAGGCGAAAGTTTCAGGTATAACAGGGATAGATTACAGGGTGTGCAGTAGGGTGGGTGGGAGAGACACTGTAACTACATCATCAGGGTTAAACCTGGCGAGACTGACCTGGGCAGAGCCTGACCCAGTCATCATGTATTGGATACACAGACATCACAAGGCAAATACATTTTAAACCAGATCTTAACTCTGTTATTTTATTTTGTAAAGTTTACATGTATCAAGATGTTATTTTACCGGGGATTTTTAATAATACAAACCTTGAACATCTCTAAAAGAGGTGTTTTGACTCCAAGAGCAGTAAAAGATGGGATGGTGTTAAGGATCTACAGTTTCAAAAAGCAGTAAGAGTCCTCTCAAAAACTCGGAGCAGACTGTATAAACATATGACTTGCATCAGGTGCGTTAATGGGGAAAAGACGGTAATGATGGGAGACACAGCCATGATCTTCTGCCAACTTGTCTCCTCAGCAAGCACGGAAGCCATATGACGTGCGGGATGTGATCGAGCAGTACTCCCAGGGTCACCTCAACATGATGGTGCGGATCAAGGAGCTACAGAGGAGGTAAGGGTCTGTCGCCACGGCGATAAGATGCGTCATCCAGTGCTGAACTGAGGAAGACTATCGAGGAGAGCATCAACTAGGCATTTCATCTCTTGTGAGGGAAGCCAGTGTGGGGTATCGCTACGAGTACCTCTGAACGTGCGTTTCGCTACTCCTGCTCAGATCTGTAAGGCAGATGAGGAAAGGAGGGTCCGAAGTTCCTGGAAGAATGGAGTGGGGAGCTCGTTCAGTTTCGCCCGCATGCAGCTGGCTTCTGGCAGTACTAACTAAGGAAGTGACTCACTGTTGAAAGTGTCTCCTCTGTGCTGTAGGCCAAGTTCATTTCTGCATCTACTGAGGTGTCCTGGTCTGAGCCTTAGGCTTGGATTAAACAACTGAACTGATGAATATCAAAAGCAGATTAACTGTGTCCCTTTTTTATTGCCTGTTTTTCTTCTGATCCACCTTTATATCAAAGCATTTATTTCCGCTGCAAATCGTCTCGTGATTTTTGTTGAGCCACGTTTGAATGTACCTCAATGGTTTATTTTGCCATCTCTATCTCTTGTGCAACAGGCTGTGAAATTCTCTGAGTGTTTAGACTGCTCTTTGCACGAGGAGTCACCAATGTCACAGACGGCTTCAGCTGAAGTCATTTTGCATTGTAATCCATGATTGGTTATATGCTGTCCTTGGACAGTCTTCAGAACAGTATTTTTTTCATCATTTCAGTACTTATAAGATTTGCTCTTTGGAAGATTTATAGTACACATATTAAAAAAAAAATCCATAATTACGCAAGTAGCAGGAATTTATCTTTTAATTTTTGCAAGGTCATCCATTCAAAATTGATGTTTTATGTTGATATTCTACAGCTCTTTGTGTTCCTCAATTCCTCAGCTATGTGACTTGATAATTAAAACAGCAGCTGATCAACTGATTAGTTAGTCTTAATTTAACTTCTAACTCTTGCTGTCATTTTGCATTTTATAGTAGTTGGATTATTATGTAATACTATTATAAAAAAGTGATGTAGGTTTCTATGGAAAATAGGTACAGACGATGGAGCGATAGAGGAAAGGAAACAAACCTTCTGCCCATGGGAAACTTCCAGACCAAGAAGAATATAGTGCTGGGCGTTGCCATATTATAGCAGGTGTTTAGCTAGAAACAGATTTTGGGTGTTAAAGGAAGGATTATATACTTATATACTGTAATAAAACTATACGACATATAGAATTATAATAAAATCGTGGGACTATTTTGGCGTCAAAATGAGGAAATAGGTCTTGGGGCACAGAAGGATTACACCTATGTAGAAGGATGAATGCCAGAGGGACTGAATTTACTCATCTTATAGAAAAACATGCAATCCAGTTTTATATAAGAATTTAGGTTAAGGGAAAGACAAACTAAACATATTTTCAATGTATGTTTTATATAGTGCCCATAACGGTTATATAGGATCTCATATTCTACTCATGTAACTAATGTCCATGGTCTCTGCACATCCAGGCAGATTTGCTCAGTATATCAGTATCTTCCAATTCACCATCTTTCCCTGTGGATGACAAGCGATCAGTTCACAAGCGGCAGCCACGGACTTTCAAGGGTGTGTTTAGCTAATGACCGCAGCTTTTTCTTGCTGTTACCCCTTTTTTACAGATTGGATCACACTATAGGAAAACCAGGAATGTTTCTACCAGGTAAAGCAACAGCTGTGGCCTAATCAGTCTTACTCCCGGCAAATTGGTTTCTCGAAAGCACATTCCATGAACCACTTGTATTTTACTATTTACAGAAAAAGGTGTAGACAAAGAGTACTACACTGTTGGAGCCAGACTGATCCGATTGGAGGATAAGGTAAGTAAAAAGTGCCTCTTCTAGCCTTCTGATTGGACAGATCTAAAGAGGAGCAGAAGCAGTGATTTTATCTCTCATGCAGTACGTGTTGCTGTTCTGCACAGCACATCTCAAACAAATTCCCTGCTTGCACTCAACAATAACATAATCTTTTGGCTGCAATCTCTCTAATCTCTGCCTCTTACTTGACAAGCAAGGTGTTACAGACTTCCCCCCCCGGCTTTCCTTAGCCGTTCCATTGTTTTGTCTATGACAGGCTGCTTTACATTGTTCTACGACAGACAGTCAAAACAGATTTTTATGCCACAAGAAAGGGGACATAGGAGGGAAATGAATAAAACATATTGACACAGTTCCTTTATGAGTCACGGTATTGTAGACTTTGTGATTTTAAATGGGCCTCCAGGTCATGCAGAGACAGCCCGAAGCACAACGGAGGATATGACTGGGGAGATGCTTTCCTTCCTAAAAGTGATTTAATATGAAATATATTAAGTCTGACTCAAAGCACATAAAGGAGACTCTAAGCATAATGGACTGTTCTACTAAACAAACCCACAGCCCATGGTGTCACCCCAGTCAGAGTTGTGTTAGTTACTCTGTCTCTCACTGTCCCTCTGACTCTCCCCATGGAGTCATCCCAATCAGAGAGGTGTGCGTCACTCTCCCTCTGACTCTCCCCATGGAGTCATCCCAATCAGAGAGGTGTGCGTCACTCTCCCTCTGACTCTCCCCATGGAGTCATCCCAATCAGAGAGGTGTGCGTCACTCTCCCTCTGACTCTCCCCATGGAGTCATCCCAATCAGAGAGGTGTGCGTCACTCTCCCTCTGACTCTCCCCATGGAGT
>JAODKF010000068.1:30942673-30972974 GCA_026779585.1 Mormyrus proboscirostris | reverse complement strand
CATCCCCGCACGAGGTCCCATGGGACGCTTGCATCACGCATGCCAAACTTAATCACTCTCTTTCTTCTCCTCCTTCCGCATTTCCTTAGCTAAGCTGAAGCAGAAGTCGGTAAGTATATGGAACGTGGCCTCCGTGACGTCCATGACCTCCGTGACCTCTGTGACCTCCGTGACCTCTGTGACCTCAGTGGCCTCTGACCTTTACTGTCATTTTTTTTTTTTAACAGATAGGACTTTTTCTCCCTTTTCCTCACCCTTCTTCTTTGTCCTCCCCCCACGTTTGGTGACGCTTACGAAGATGGACCTCACTGTACGCTGAAAAAATAAGATTTGGGCTCTTTGTATCTTTGCACTTGCAGTCTTTAACTTTCCTCAGTATTTCATGATTCTGGCAGCCAGAATCCCAGGAATGGGTCTGAGGCAGGGCTGCTAGGCTGCGTATGGGGGCACCACAGGACACCCCAGGGATGTTTCTGTTGTGAAACAGTAGAGCAGAACGTTATTCACCAAATAGAGGTTTTCTGAACTGAAAGTTCTGGTTAGTTCTAGGTCAGCTGGATCTGGTTAAAGTGATTATACATATTAAAATATATATGAAGACATGAAATATAGTTATTTTCAAAAGACTCTCTCACTTTGTAGATGTAGCAAACAAAGGCTGTGAAATTTTCTTTTCAGGCGATTTTCCCTCCTTTTCTGTGACATTCCTGCGATTGCCTACCATTCTATCATCCCTCCCACAGGCAAGCTGAGTGCCCCTGTTCACGATCCCGCCCTGGGTGGGATTGAAAACAAAATAACGCATCTTGCGATTAGGGATTCCTTTCCATTTTCATAGCTTGATGGGGCTAAGATCAGACACATAGGGGGTGCTGTCATTACACTTCTGGTCTCCAAACAGATCCAGCTGCCCTACAATTCTTGAGTCTGCTCTTATCATGATTCCTCTAGTAGGCGCCAACATCAAGGGAAATCAATATGACCATTAAAGCCCAATTGTGCAGCTCCTCTGAAAAGTCCAGAATTAGAGCCCATCTTAAAGCTACGGCGGCAGTGCCCCCCCAGTCATGGCTCTAATAATAAGGGGGGGGGTGCGCTGCTTGTAGCATGCAGGGTACAGTGTGGTCTCTTTGCTCTGTATATGCAGTGTTCTCTCTGGTGTCCCGCTTCCAGCAGTGACCTTTGACCCATGGGTGTTCCTGAAGTCCCCCCCACCCCCCCCCCGGCTCCAGCTGCGCAGTGAGACGAACATTCCTGCACTTTTCCCACAATCCTCCCCCTCTTTCAGGTGTACATGCACCATAAGACAGAGCTCTCTGGAACAGCGGTATCCAATCTTACCCACAAAGGGCCGGTGTGTATGCAGGTTTTTGCTGCAACTCCCTAATTAGATCACTAATTGGTGGACTGATTGGCTGAAGAGTCCTCACACCTGGGATTGAACAGCTGACCTACAGGTTATCCCAAAAACCTGCATACACACGGGCCCTTTGCAGATGAGACTGGCTACCCCTGCTCTGGAATATCAGAGAACCCACAAAAAAAACCCACCCCCCAGAATAGTCTGCGTACAGTTTGATGGGATGTTTGGCTCATTGTTCAGAAGGGCACTGAGTTATTTGGGGGGGTGGATGATTCGATGGCGAGTGCATTGGTGATGTATAACTGCTCTTCTCCACTTTAGACGGAGCATGTGCCCCCATATGACGTCGTGCCTTCCATGCGACCTGTGGTCCTTGTTGGACCCTCGCTGAAGGGGTATGAGGTCAGGAAACCCCCCGCTCCCCCATTGCCTTCTGGCATTATGCCGTCCGTGGAAGTTTGTCAAGATATTTCTGAGCCATATGCTCTGTGTTCTTCCTTTCAGGTGACGGACATGATGCAGAAGGCATTATTTGACTTTCTGAAGCACCGATTTGAGGGAAGGTGAGTCCCCCCCCCCCCCGGGTAAAAGGGGAGCAGGTGTTGAGGCTGTGAAGCTGCGGAATGTGCTACACAGCCAAATTTTGCAGGAATATTAGGCTGCGGATGCCCAGAGTCTTGTGCGGAACCCACTGGAACCACATAGGAATGGCAAGCAGGCTCCCAACGGCTGCCTGCACTTATGACACCCCAAAAAGAGGTGAAGATGTTCTGAGAATAACTGGAAGGCTGAGAATATTTGCACTGGTCTGGAAGAATTTGGACTATGACAAGCCAGACATCAAAATTCAAGCCAGATGAGACAGCTAGATGGTGGAATGTGCAGAGGAGAGATATATCATTTACATATTCAACTGATTCTTTTGTCCGAAGTAACATTTTGACATCTCTGCACCCCGAACCTCTTGGACTGGTCTGTCTGATGGGTAATTCAAACCAGCCAGAGTCATTCCCATGATGCTAAGTCGACTAATGAACACAGAGAATTTGGGTGTTGCTCAGTGAAAACTGGAATGCTAAGTAGAACACATTTACCAGCACAACTAATGGAGGACACCCACAACTGGGCTATAATAATGATTATAATGTATTATGACATTATCTATAGTGCATTATAGATGACAGCTTCATTAAGCATTCATAATGCATAATACACATGGCTATAATGTGTTATGCCTTTTGATGTTTGCAAAGTTTTATGAGCGCATTATTATTTATTATGAATGTGTTTATAAATTACTAAAAACATGTGAGTTACCAACAACTCTACTTCAGAGTCCTGACACCACAACTATAAAATTCAAAACCGTGCATCCAGAAACAACACAGAAATTCAGAAGAAAAAAACTAAAATGGGACTCTGAATGGAACTGAGCAGATCGCTGAGCCCCATGTTTACAAATCAATGAGACTAACTATAGGGAAAAACTCACTGTTCACTTTAAATAGAATGCGGAGCCTCCTGCTTCCTCTTCAGAGCCAGGTCACATGGACCCTACTTAATCGCCAAGAAAGTGGTACAGGTTTGACACTGGAGGTGTGAAAATCCGTTCAGACAGTTGCCTTCACAGGATTGCTAATGATCTATGGCAACGTAAAATAAAGAAGATATTTGCAACCAAACCACCTTTCGGGGGGGATCCTTGGATGTTTCCAAGCAAATATACAAATTTACTTTTCTTCAGCCTTGCGCTCTCTACCGAAGTCAAGCTTCTGGGCCTTTCTTACGTGTCTTTATTCATTTCATAACTGATGACGGCAGAATGAGAGGGCACTTCTGAGCTGTTCGGGATGAGGTAATAGCCCATGGAGTCACACAGCCCCCCCTCCCCGTCCCCCGATTCCACATAACCAAGAGCTTTAAACCGAATCGTGGAAAAGCCAGGGATGATTCCAGCAGAAATGTATCTGGTACTTGGAAACTGACAAAGTCGAGAGCTGGGGAGCTGAACATAAAACTGGCTCCATCTGATTTGTCATTCCTACCGGAGACGGCAGACTACTGTCAGAAAAGGCCAGTGGTTTTGCAGAGGGGGAAGCATCGCAATTAGTAGGCAAGAGCTTGGCGCATCACCCCCATCTTTTCCCCATCTACTAGCAAAAACAAAAGGAGAACGTCATTTCAAAGCATGGCTCCACATGGCTGTGGAGTTCAGCTGAGGTTATTTGCACTTGTGTGAGCGGGACAGGGGAGATTGTATTCCAGTGTTTCGGGGTTTTTTGTGTGGACCACATAATCAGAAACATCTTGTTCTACGCTACGGTCTTGCCAGGGAAAACAGTACTCGTCGGGCGTGGTCTTGGAGCGCTGGGACAAACCCTCCATCATTAGCTGAAGAGGAGTTAGTCACCACCAGAAGTTTGTTTATGGGATTATATGAGTGTGCTGCATGTAGCGTTGTGTTAAGGAACTTCCTGTTTGAGTCCATGACATAAAGACCTGCAGGGAGATTTCTGCTCGAAACTTAACTTTAACAGTGAGAGACAGCATGCATATATAATGATGTACACATATTCTTCATCTTTGGACTCCATTGGTGATATATAGTCATTATTTCTTGCCTATAGCTTCCTCAACCAATCACTGGCTTATTAGCAAATAATGGAGGGGGACTCAAACATGTTCAATGGCTTCCATATTGTAACTGACTATTAATCAGGAAGGATATGCACTGGTACTCTAATACCTTTTGGACTGAAGAAACATCTTTGATCCCATACTGCCTTCTCAATAATATGGTAGATTTAGAATAGTTACAACCCAGGGTGGTGGATCTCAGGTAAGGTCCTGGTTGAACAGTGTATATGGAAGGTTCCCATGACTATTTACACCACCAAAAACTTCAGCACTATGAAAGAAGACAGCGCTTGTTTAGTGTAATAAGTGATCTACCCAGTGTTTTGTACTTTTTTTAAGTTGTAGCTGAAAAGCTACAAATGCCGCAGCCCACCAGGTCATTGGTTAAGACCTTCTGCCTAGACGGTAAATATAGAACCTCTGCTGGAGCAGACAGAAGCATTTTAATAGTCATAATAAAGCTGAACCCATTCGTTATGGTGCATTAATTTAGGTTCTCTGGGAGATGCCTGGAGCCCTGCTCAAGATGCTGGAGGTGAAAAGGGCTTGTTTGCGATCTTGTGGCCCCATCACTTGCCCCATGGGCTATAAAAGATAAGGGGGGGGCAGCTACAGCTGTCCCTTTAAACAGATGGTGGAAAAGGCAACTGCTTAAATGTTTACGGAGGCGTTTTACAAGCCTGGGCTTTGGCTCACTCCTTGCTCAAGCTCTGAGTGTAAGTTAGCTTGTGGTGAACAGCAGACTAAGGAAACTTTGTGTTGGCACAATGCAGGTGAATGGGGCTTTGGCAGATCCAGCTGTGGGACTGACGGGTGGAAAGATCCATTGGGATGCTCCGTATCTCTACAGCGCCATATTCTATACTTCCTCCATTTTCCCCCAGTCTGCCCCACTATACCACTATATACTAAGCCCAACCCCACAAGGAATTAAAGCATTTGGAGGCACAATTCTCACTGGGTATTTTGTTCAATACACTGTTAAGTAGCTCATTCCATCCATCTTATGAAACTTCTTTTGAATTTTCTCCAGAGCTCACAATGGCTGTGGTTCAGTTCAATTTTCATAAAAATCTGCATCACAAATTCATCTACAGCAGACAGCCCCCAAGTCCCTGCTTTAAATCAGAAGCAGTATATTTCAAGTTAAAGGCCATCTTCACACTGTAAATCAGAAGGATTTTATTATGGCTGTAAAGGAAATTGTGATACCGTAAATTCTTACTATTATGAAGTATTGAGCAGTAATTCAGAGGTAATTTTACTTTTGTAAATTAAAGACAGTCTTAGTAATATAACACAAAATCAGTGTTGATTCTGTAAATCAGAGGCAGTCATTACACTGTAAATCAGAGGCAGTCATTATACTGTAAATCATAGGCTGTAGTACTACGATAAACCACAGGCTAGTCACTGAGGATATGTTTGTTCCTACATAGAACTGGAGCTGAAAATGCAGCTATGAAAGATCATGGGTTGCAGCTAAAGGTGAAGGCAGTTTTGGAACAAAAGCAGCTTTGTGGCAAAGCCCCCTCTGAGGGAGATTAAGCAGCCACACAGCTATAGCGTAGCAGCCTGCGCTAGCGGTCATCATACCTCTCATGCGCGTCAGGTGTTCTCCCCGTTTCTGTTTCTAATCATGATGTCCCTTGATTCTTGCTTTCAGTTCAGTCTGGCAGAGTGGAGCCCCCTCCTATCGGCCCGGCTCCTGTGAATGGTGACCAAGAGCACGAGGTTGCCTGGCGTCTGTCCTCTCCTCCAATATAAAATTCTTCCTGCTCTGGCACATCGACACATACGGTCGTGTTGAGGCTAAAAGTAGCTGGGACAGGCTCATGAGTGAGCTGCCAAATGCTGAAAACCAAATGTGCAAGAAGTAGTGAGGTGCACTGAGAGCAAACGCCAAGACCCCCAACAAGTGTGAGGTTCTTTTTAGAGGTGGTCTACCTAATACATTCTTTCTTAATTGTCAATTAGCAGAGGACATATTATAGTGTAGAGTGAAGGCGAGGAAGGTAGCTATGACTTCACCCTTAGCCAGCAGAGAAGTATCATCTGAGCTTTATCAGTACACCTCAGTCATCTGAGTTTATACGGAAATATCAGTACGTACCTACAGTGGACCACAAATTCTATGATTTAGCAGTACTGCAACGGACCACAAAGCTTGGTGATGTAGAAGTATTGCAGTAGACCAGAAGGTTTGGTGATTTAGCGGATCTGCAGTAGACCACAAGGCTTGCTGATATAGCAGTTCTGCGGTGGAGCACAAGAATTGGTGATTTAGTGATTCTGCAGTGCACCACAAGGCTTGGTGATGTAGGGGTACTGCAGTAGGCTATAAGGCTTGGTGATTTAGTGGTTCTGCAGTGGACCACAAGGCTTGGTGATTTAGCAGTTCCGCAGTGAAGCACAAGGCTTGGTTATGTAGGGGTACTGTAGTGCACCACAAGGCTTGGTGATGTAGGGGTACTGCAGTAGACCACAAGGCTTGGTGTTCTGCAGTGGACCACAAGGCTTGGTGATTTAGTGGTCCTGCAGTGGATCACAAAGCTCAGTGATTTAATATCTCTTTTGTTCCTCTAACAGATGGCAGTGTTTTGTGTGTGTTTCTGAACAGTGATAGATGAGAATATTTTTTTCACCCCTACACTGTTGCCGCGAACAGCTGACAGCAGATAACCGCAGGGATAGTGTCACTATTACTCAGTGCTATATGAGTTTGTGACAAAACCACAAGAAATATATACGTACCAGTGATCTTTCCTCTCAGCATCCAAGGAGTTGGTTCTCCAGACACCTTCAGCATTGGATTTTTTAGTCAGATGGCTCTTTTTTGGCCATCACAAACTGTGCTCTGAAAGAGATGTAAAAATATTGTACTTGCCTCCCACACAAACCCATGTACAGTATGAACCCGGAAACCACTGAAGATCACACATTCTCTTCACACAGACTCTCCATCACAACATGCTCTGAATGATCTGACGGATCTGTCATGCATACACATACAAGAAGGCTCACACTTTTGGGCACATTGTGTCTCTGTCTGGCATGTAGACGCACCTACAAAACCTCACATGTGCAGGAGGACTCATGGACACATTCATAAACACCCAAAGAAATATTGTGTCTGTATGGTTATGTGAAAAAGAACGTTTCAGTTCAAATTTCAATTTCAAAATCATATGGTCCTTAGCAGGTCATTATAAACACATATTTCTTTTTACAAAAAGTAAGCTAAAATGGAGAAGCAGTGTGTGACAAAGTAAGGTCACCCTTACTGCTTCCATAGGAACTAAGAGGGTAAGTAGCAGGCAGGTGCTGTTAATCAAATGCACATGATTAATTGGTCATCTGCAAGTGCGGCCACCTCTATGAAAGAAGATGTTCTGGTCTGGAGAATTCAGGTGTGTAAACACAATGCCAAGGAGGAAAGACATCAGCATTGACCTTAGAGAAGCAATTGTTACTGCTTATCAATCTGGGGAGGGTTAGAAGGCCATTTCCAAACAATTTGAAGTCCATCTTTCTACAGTGAGAAAGTTTGTCAGTTGCCAATCTTCCCAGGAGTGGATGTCCCTGCAAATTCATTCCAAGGTCAGACTGCCAGAGGTGGAGATTTCAACTCCAGAAAGTACAAATCCAGGCCAAGATTTTGTTTCAACCAACCAGTTGAGCATGAAGAGTCAGTCACAGAGTACTGAACTGGTTGGTTGAAACAAAATCTTGGTCTGGATTTGTACTTTCTGGAGCTGAAATCTCCACCTCTACAGACTGCGCAATGCTCATAGAAATTGCAAAAAACCCAAGAGCTACATGTCAGACTCTACAGGCCTCAGTTAGCATGTTAAATGTTAATGTTTGTGACAGTACAATTAGAAAAAAACTGGACAAGTATGGGTTGCTTGGAAGGGTTACCAGGAGAAAGCTCCTTCTCTCTAGGAAGAACATGGAAACATGGCTTAGGTTTGCAAAGTTCTGTCTGAGCAAACCACAAGACTCCTGGAACAATGTCATTTGGACAGGTGAGACCAAAGTGGAGATGTTTGGCCATAATGCACAGTGCCGCATTTGGTGAAAACCAAACACGGCACATTAGCACAAACACCAGCTGTCAAGCACGGTCATGGAGGGGTGATGATTGTTTTCCATCCACAGGACCTGGACAGTCATTGAGTCGACTATGAACTCCCCTGTATACCAAAACACTGTAAAGACAGATGTGAGGCCATCTGTCCGACAACTAAAGCTTGGCCAAAATTGGTTCACGCAACAGGACAATGATCCCAAGTACACCAGCAAATCTACAATGCAATGGCTGAAAAAGAACAGAATCAAGGTGTTGCAATGGCCCAGTCAAAGTCCAGACCTCAACCTGAACGTAATGCTGTGGTGGGACCTTACGAGACGTTCGCATATACGAAGGCACGCAAACCTCAATGAGCCAAAGCAATGTTGCAAAGAAGAGTGGGCCAAAATTACTCCACAAAAATGTGAGACGGCCAAAGGTGGTTCAGATTCAAGCTGTTGATTCATAATGTTTCACACATGGTTTCTCCATTTTGGTTTCATATTTTGTAAAATAAACAATGCCATGGTTGAATCTGTTGTGTGTCTTACACCTGAGGTTAGACTTAAATAATTTTTGAACCAGGTGATTTTTATTTTATATCCTGATAGACCATAGAACTGAAAGAGGATCTAATTTCTTTTTCACATGACTGTACACACATCAGCCTAGTGCATGTTTACTCTGGTATACTCATACACATATAAACAAACACACTCTCAATATGCCCATTACTGTATGAACAAACATAAGCACATGTTCACATAGACACGTGCACTTCTATATGTTAGATTTTACTCCCAACACGATGTAAAATGAAACCGCCAAAACTAAAATAAATACTTGGAAGCACTTAACTGTTTTTTTTTTAAGTAAGTGGCTTAGTGTGTGTCTCAGTAACACACAATCTCACAATGTTTCAGCTGTTTCAGCTGCAAGTATGATTGAAAATTTAACCCAATGAGCTAAGCCTATCCACACATGGAACACAAATAGTAAATCCCTGTCCTATGAAGCCTCACCCATTTCGCCATCGACTATCCAGAATCCATGCGAGATCTTCCCCGATCCAACCACTTCTTTTTCTGAACGGCTCTGACCTGGGACTGGGGGCCTGTTTTCTTACGTCTTCTTGGGTCCCCTTCGGGTCACGCCTTTTCGGGGAGGCTAAATACAGTCCCTTGCCAGAAAAACATCCCTGGAGTGATTATGACCCCACACGTTTACAGTAGCTCATATATCAGATTTATATCTTGTTTGTCTAAAACAATGTATGGCCCCCTTGTGCCGTGTTATCTTTCAGAGCAAGTTGGTGTGTCCTCTTCAATTCACTGGCGTTTCCTTTCGGTCTGACAGCTGCGCCAGTCAGCTGTACATGAGTGCTGTAGCGACGCGCCACCCTGGTTTAGCTCTTGTTTCATGTTGTTTTCACAGAATGAGTATGTGATCAGGTCCCCTGCTGCTTTGTAAGGAAAGATGATCAGAGAATGTGCAAAAGAGCCCGATTCAGGGACCACTGTCGTCTTCTGATGGACTGCCTGCCTCTGTCCTGAACCGGATACATGTGCTGAAGATGAGTTTAGTGGGTTTTATCTAGCATTTGTTGTATTGCCATCAGTTTTCTCTGGTAAAATAGATGTTGCAGCATAGTTGCAAATAAAATGTGTCAGAATTGAAGAAAAGAAAAAAAAAGATTTCAATTGGGAATTTTTTGTCCTTTGCTTATTTACTGCAGGTGCCCAAGCTGGAGGAATCTCATTAAGTGTGATCCCTGTATTTGTGATCTTCTGAGACATTCGCTTCAGTTCTCTCTCTTTTTTCTCCTCTGCGGTGCTTTGTCACAGTTTCTCTAATTATCAGGTCCATTCGGCTCCAATTTGGGTTCCGTCTGAGCCAGTAAACATTTATAATTTCCTGTTGTATTCCTTCTCCCCCTCCCTCCCCCGTTCACACACAGCGAGGGGAATGAGGCATGACATGGTAGCGCAAACGCTCCCAGTGCCTGGCAGACACGGGCAGGCACACTGTGTGCCCTTTGGCATGCATCTGCATGTGGCTGTCCGCTGTCCAGCCTGGGCGAGGCTCCGGTGACCGTGAGAACACTATTAATCACACAAGGGCCTAATGGACAATGGTCCGCTTCTCAAACATGACAGTAATCATAGCTCCCAGTATTCCCTGCATAAAATAACCATTACTGTGGGGCGTGATTTCCTTCCTCACATAAAAAAAACATTTAGGTCTGTGTTCTGTGATTTGCATTCTTTTATTTTGCCCTTTACCAGTATTTAAATTTTTCTCTGAATTACTTGAATGGCATGTAAATGCTTTGGCAACACTGAAGTATTTTGTTTCATGCCTACAAATCACTTTCACTGCCGCTGACAGACAAAAGGGAGAGGGAAAGGAAGGCCTGATGTTTGCCTGTGTTACTAAAATGTTCAGTGTTGGCAATATAAACCTAAAAGACCAAAAAGCAACAGACACGCCATTGGCTGAATCAAGATACATCAAAGTGTTTCCCTTATACAGTGCAAAGCTAACTTTAAAGCGTCCTGTCCAAAAGGTGGTGCTGATGGATCGGAAGCTGGATGACATCCTGAAGATCGTACTGGAGCAGTTCCGGAAGCCGCAGGTCGCCGTAACCAAACGCTGGGGAGCCAGCATGGATGAGGGCCAGTGAACTCACTGTCACTGCCTCACTTCTACGCAGGACTCCGGTGAGCGTGACCTTCGACCCCGCAGTGAGGGACCACCTCCTGATGTGTCCATCGGTCAAATCAGAGCTGCGTGCCGCTGGCAGTCTTGTCTTCTGGTCTCCTTCAGGAGTGACACAGAGTGAGCTCAAGCGGTTTGTCCCATAACAGGGCGACAATTTGCTCTCTATTCAATAACAAAATGAACCTCTAGATAGTTTATTTTAATTTATTTACTTATCTCAGTGTGTGGGTGGTTGTTGATGAAACTGGAAACTTGAAAACAAAAAAGACAATGCCTGAAAGCAACACAAAAAGAATGGTGACCCAATCAAGGGCAAACGACTTTGCAGAATTTTCTGGAAATGCACTGTTACTGCGGGCACAGTTCACAGTATGCTTCATGCAACCTCTTTCCCCTGTTGTGCTTCTTATCTATGCTATATACATGTTCCAGTTTAGAGTGTCACACGTTTTGTGGCCTGTTTGCTGTTTCCACGGGTTCCAGCTGGTTGACTGTTTTGCCACGCGGCACCTAGTCCACAAACTTTGTTCCCCATATTTTTCAGTTGCGGTACAATCTGTGCTAGCTGCCCATTCGAGCGCCTGCAGAGCCCATGAATCAGTGCCGCAGTGGCTCCCTGACGGTGCCGTTTGTCTGGAGTCGAGCTACGAGGCTCCACACAAGACTGGTCATTTTAACATTCCGCCCTGCGGACGGGATATCATTCTGCTCCCAAAGTAGCAATTAAAATACTAATGCCAGAGAATTCAGCCACATATTTCATGAGTTTTGATGGTGGGGGTGTGAAATGGTGGGTAAGCCACATGCTGGACACTCTGGTGATCAATGCTATCTTTGACTGGTACCAGAAGTTTCATCCATGGAACTGACACTCATTTCATTTGAGTTTTGCTTTCTCTCTCTGTCTCAAGCTTTGCACTCTCTAATGTTCGTGGAGCCCTTTCACATATAGAACATTCCAGAAAGATCTGGACTGCATCATTTCGATGTATTAATGAACTCCTGCCATAATGAGAGCATGTTTGAGAACAGAATGGAAAAATGGAATGGTACCCAGTCTTAAAATTTTACTCTTGTTTTTTTGTGAATGTTGTAAGAATGAATCCTGTTAGCTGGGAAGTATTTACAGACAAAAAACTATAAGTATGAGGCCCACTGGTCACCTGTAGAGTTTTATAACATAGGCACATGATCTGAGTTTTTCGTTGATATCAGGCATGCTGGGAACAGCAGAATGTGGAGAAATGACTACAAATAGCACAGAAAAATCCCTGAGAGCTTTTTGCATTTTCTGTAGTTCCTGTTGAATGTCAGTAAAATAAAGATTCTTCTTTAAGATAGCGAACAGTTCATTGATGATCTTATCCTTTAATGCTAGGTGGGAACTGTTCAACACCAGTGAATGGATGCTTATTTCTTTGGTCTCTCCGTTGCTTGGACGCACCAGCTGTTCTCTGGTTTCTCTGCGAGTCAGGCCTGGTGACACGGTAACCCACTGCTGACTTTAAACCGCTCTGCTGCAGTTGCTCTTGAGCGCGGGAAAAGAAAGGGTCTCAGATTACTGAGCAAATACATTTTCTCCAGGGCAGCCAAGAAAACCCAGCCAGCGTCCAACAAAAACACAGCCAGGACCAAGCACAATTGCTGACAAGGAACATCGAGGGTGGAAGCTTTAGATGAATTTCTGTTTTTTAATCTATGTTTTTTAGACAGGGGAGGATACGGCACACCTGCCATTAATGTGCTCCTGCATCTTTCTGCGGCTTTCATGTGATGAACCTAAGGGGAACCTCCTCCTTGGAATGAAACTTTGAAGTGTCCACCACAAGCCCACAACCCGACACGGGAACTTAAGCGGCTTTGGACGGAGTGCCAGGGTCTGAATCTTGCATCACGGATACTTCTCAGTCCACAATCACACCTATGGACTATGGATGGATAGATCAGGCTGTTCGTTTATAATTTATTTGTTCAAATGTCTTAGTCCTGAAGAGAGATTTTTACTTTTACGTGTCAACTTAATGAAAACAAACTAAAATGTGTGAGCAAAAAAGGTGCTTCAAGTTCTGTATTTTCCAACCACAAGCTTGTGAACCAGATTAGATGAACAGGGTAAAAACATGGGAGGAGTTTGGGAAAGTAGAAATTGCTATTAATTGGCCAGACCAGCGTTGCGCTATATTCTATGCTGCCACTTTGCACCTTTGCATAAGTGGTTTATTGGTACCCTAATAATAATAGGTTATGTATGCATTAGGTACAGGGTAAGCAGGGTAAGCCAGGTGCAGTTTTTTAGCCCCCGCAGTGCAAACATCACACATCTACATCTGTGAGTAAAAGTTACACCTCGTGGCCTAAAAGAGCTTTCATGTAAGTGTTGAGGTGTCCACATCAGCAGTCCAGGGCATGCCATCTCTCTGTGCTGTGTGTCATTTGTGTGAGGAAACCAGATAGTACCCTCTGGGCTTGGCTAAAACCAGCTGGTGGCATAGCCTGGTTTCTGAGCTCTACCTAAGAACCCTGCAGAGATCCACAGCCATATATAAAGAACAGCTACAGTTCACCAGGACCCAAGTCCCAGCAACATTTGTTATATAGATCAGAATTATTTCTTGTATAGAATATGTGACACTGTTGTGGGATTACCTCATCATCTGGATACCTCATAGGCATCTGCAAGAAAGTGGTCATTCAAAGTAAAATGAAATGGGGACATTCATTCATAGCCAATCAGGGAGCAGTCATTCACAACTAAAAACATGTGCACAATTACTCATAACCAATCAAAAGGAATCAGTCATTTAGAACCAATCAAAGTAAAATAGTCATTCATAACCATGTAAAAGGGAGCACTCAATCACAGTAATTAATAAGAGAAGAATTGTTTATCTCTGTTTATAAGAGAGCAGCCTGAGGTTTGCAGGTCTCCTGCAGTAGAGCTTTTTTGGGCTACCTCACATTGCTGCAAGAGCCTCTGCATTTATTTACACGCCCCAGTGGCATGCAGAAAACTGATTTTAATAAGCTCTGAACACCACGGGATGACATGTGACTGAAATGATGTCTACTTTCAGTACGTGTGTCATCAGCCACAGTTAACACAGACCCCATAAATCTGCCGAACAAACTAAAATAACGCTCTCATCACACGGGTCATGGGTCAGTCACTATTATTATATGGGCCCTTCTGAGTTTCAGAACATTTTGATGAAGTAAGAAACAGGAAGAACATTTTCCCATCGCTCCCCTGGTCAGAGCAAGTCTGAGAGCACAACTGGACTGCTGGAATTAAAGTACCAGGCTTCCATTACTAGGTGATATGTGGTATTTTAAGATCACACAAGTATTATTCCAAGTCTGAGGCAGCCTGGAGCCTATAGTAGTCAGCTTAGGGTATCGAGTGGAGGGAGCCAGTCTCAGCGCACAGAAGCACACACCATGTCTTTGGATTGCAGGAGTAAACCAAAGTGCCCAAAGGAACCCGGAGCAATATGAAGAGCACATGTAAACTCCATACTGAGACTTAAGTTGGGGATCAAATCCCAAATCCTGGGATGTGTAACTTATCCATTACACGTTTGAGGAATCCTGTCCATTGAACATCCCTGATGGGATGCCAGTCCAATCTGCCATTTATGGTGCTTTTTCACTGCAACCAAGTTTTTCCGTTTGCCGTTTTTCGAGCCGTATGTGACACGGCCCTGCTTACTGCCCAAACCGAGCTGGTCGCGTCACCACATTCTGATTGGTTGAAATGCACAGCAATACTGGTAATCTGCATCAAAATGCATGGATTATCTGAAGGAAAAAATGACATATTCTATATATTTTTCATTATTTGGATCACACATCGCAATGCATTGATCCATTCTCAATGACTCGCGACTTGAATATTTCAAACTACCTGCTTAAAAATAATAAACTATTAATATAAGATCTGAATGGAATGGATTCATAACACAAATTCACACAAGCCAATGATAATTATGCTTGTGTTTGATGATAACATAATATGACAATTCTCACAGACTTGTCACTGAAATTTAGCACAAAGTAAATCATAATGTACACCATGTAAACAGAAAAGGAGCATTTCCAGTTTTATGTTACTGTTGCTCTCCAAACTGGGCAACACCTTTACCAAGCTGACCCCTCTGCAGTGGTAAACGGGAGTGAGCTGGAGCCCACGCTGTAACTAGTCTCTCTTTTCAGTACGGCTCAGTTCCTGAATGCCAATGGAAATGTGCCACTCTTCTTTGCCTAACAGGATGTCTTTGGACTACAGGAGGAAGCCAGAGGAAACCTGGGCAGCAAAGAGGGAGAATGCGAACTCCACACACATGGAATAATCAGAAATGAAACCGGCAACACGGTCATTTTACACCTCAGTCACTGGACTACCTAGTCCAGTAAATGCATTACCTCAGGGTTATGATAAACAAACCTGTGACCAGTGCTAATTTCGTCAATGAAAATGTTGATGATAAGTATTTGTTGACTAAATTGTAACTACAATGTAAATGAAAATATGGTTGACAATGAATATTATGGCACAATCTCTGTTCATGTACTTTGATGAGTCAAGAGGAGACAAAATTGCTGGCTTTGGACAGACAACCTACATCACAGTAGCCGTCTAAGAGCATTGATTGTTATCCTTTTTAACCGATCATTTACAAGTGCATAAATCCGCAAGTGCACGTACCAGTTCTTGTGGTCTTACTGCCCCAGTTTTCCATTCGGCAACAGTTTCGGGTAATTGCTGACAAAACCCCCAGATCTGAGGCATTGGTGTGCCAACGGAGCTGGCAAATTGGCGCTTGATCGCTGTCTGTGAACTGTTTACAAAGCGACCCAACAGAGTCACCGGCGCATCGCAAACGCCCATCAGATATCTAGCAGGCTGTCAGGGTCAGCACCCCTCTGTCCAAGTGTCTCCTCCCTGTTTGGCCAGCTGGTGTCACTTGCCATCCTGTCCTCGCTGTCAAAGTCCTTAGTGTGTTTTTGCTGTTTCCCAGACTGCCACATGACTCGGTGAGCTGAGGATGCGGTCACTAAACCTCTCTGTAGTGTGTTCAAATCCCATCTCCTGTTTTTTGTATTTTTGTATAGTTTGTTCCCTAGTATTTCATTTGTATCACTTCTTTAGTTCCTGTGTTTTGTAACATGTATTTGGTTTCGGTTTTTTGCTTTGTGCTTGCAGTTGAGTTTTTACCCGTCTTTGTTATTCCCGTAGTGTTAGATTCTGTATCTTAGTTTCTCTAAGTTTGAGTTGGTTGATTTAATTAGTTTTTTTTTGTCTGTTTTCTTGTGCCAGTCCTTGTGTGTTCTACCCTGATTGGTTAATTGTTTCATTTCTTACTGCTGCATTACCCAGCTCAGTTTCTGCTCTTATGTTCCCACCTTAGTTCAGTTCCTTAGCGGCTCATTGATGTATTTCATGTGCTCCTCAGTGTGTATTCCAGAATATTAGTAGTTACCTTGTGTTGTTTTATATTTGTACTTTGTTCCCTGCCTGATCCTTATTGCCTTGTTCCCTTAACTTTTGTAGTCAGTCTTTGTTTTTTCCTATTTGCATTTTGACCCCTCGTAGTCTATTTGATTCGTAGAGTTCTCAGTGTTTTCAGTTTCTGTTAATAAACCCTTTGTGTTCTCGTGAGTCGTCAGTGGATTGCCTCCTCCTTTCCCCGCCCGCACAATGCCCCGCCCCTGTGCCAGAACCCCCCGTGTCCCTGACAGCGGGCTAAATATCTGGACCTGTCAGGGACATCAAATCCTGTAGGTGTGAAAGGTGTTTACAGAGTAAGGCAAAACTTGAGGGATGAATTTATAAAGATGTAAAGTTCAGTTTGTTTAGGAATTGTTCTTAGTGTTCAAGGACACACATACATGTGCGATGGTCATCTTGGAGAGAAGTATCTTTCTGAAATGAAAGATAAGTAAACTATATCTAATAAACAGAAACTATATCTAATAAACAGAAAGAGATGGTTAATGTTTTTAACCTACTAATGTCCGTTTTTTGTAATTTCAGCAATTTTACTGTATTATGTACTTTCTGTTTTGAAGAAGTGTTATTGTAAATCGTGAAGGCAGGTTTTGCACATGGTTAAATGGGTGTTTGATAAGTGTTTAGATGCCCTAATAACAAAAATTATTACAGTACAAAACAGCCATGCAGTTAAATTCGATGGGTGTTTTAATGCCCTGATAACAAAAATGAAACAGAGTAAAGTATAAGCATGTTTTGATGCATGTAGAAAATAAACATGACCTGTGAAGGAAATATGATTGTATTGCACTTTTTCTAACAAACTTTAGGCAACCTTTAGTTTGGTAAGTCAGTAACATTCTCCAGGAAGTTATACGACTATGACAAATATCCTGCAACAAAATTGGTTTCAGGATCATTAACCTGTCTGAGGAACTTATGACTAAAAATATGACATGCTGGTACTGATTGGGGAAGCAGGCACAGCAGTCCAAAGATATGGGGAAATGCAGCAGAGGCACAGCAGTCCAAAGATATGGGGAAATGCAGCAGAGGCACAGCAGTCCAAAGATACGGGGACATGCAGCAGAGGCACAGCAGTCCAAAGATATGGGGAAATGCAGCAGAGGCACAGCAGTCCAAAGATACAGGGACATGCAGCAGAGGCACAGCAGTCCAAAGATACAGGGACATGCAGGGTTTATTCAGTCAAAGGCAACTCAGGGAAACCTGACTTCGGAACCGCACAATGTAAACGACCGGACTAACAAAAGGAACACAGACACAGACTTAAACACACCACAGTAATTAAAATGACTAGGAACAGCTGGGAACACGGGGAGTCCACACGGGGGGGGCGTGGCATACGGGAGGATCAGGATGACTGGGGTGTGACCAAAAATGGATTAAAATTAAACCCGGGTTCCATTGATTCAAAACAAAGCAAAACAACACAAAAGACTAAAATGTGACTTTAATCCAACTACAATTTTCAGTAAGTGACAACGACTAATTCTTGCCAAAATTAACACTGCCTGTGACTCCAGCACTTAATAACAGTGGGAAGCTGGCAATGTCACTCACTGCCTTGGAGGTGATGAAACCATTTTACATGGATAAAACTCAACACCTGACAAGTATAGACAGATTAAATAAATCTGGTGTGATCTTCCTTGGCTGCAGGTGTGCCTTCAAGATCTGCTTTTTGACTCCAGAAAGCTTCAGATGAGGTCATTTTCTTCAAGCACCTGTTGAAGGACTGGATTTAAAAGTGGAGGGAAAAGCTTTGCATAACCAATCACAAGCTGATGAGCTGAGGTCAGCTGGACCTTTACCATACACACGTCCAATGTCTTTCAAGCATTCCGCTGTTCTTTTCTCTTATGCTGCATTCCATTTACCCCGGAGGGGTATGACTGGAATGACTGGATCTTGGTTTTTATCCAGGACACTCACAAGCCCAGACACTTAGACCCCTTGCTCAGTCAAGAGCCCCTATCAGAGACTCCATTGACTCTGTGAAGGTGAAAACATCATTGTCAAAGTCAAGATCAGTGAATCTTTCCTCACTAACAGGTGCTCCACAGTTGCTGGACCCCACGGCCCAGTACAACACCCTATCCATGCAAGCACTGAACAGAGTAATAGAACTCCTGACAAACCTCAGAATCAACTGGGAAGAATAAGGAGGTCTGCCTCCACTATGCACAGCACTCACAGTACCAGAGTACAAACCGGCCATGACCTCTCGCAATTTCAAGGGGATTGTGCGAAGGATATCCCACAGGGCAGCTTGATTAACTGAGTTGAACGCTTTAAGAAAATCAACAAAGGCTGCAAAGAAGCTCTGCTGATATTCACGTTTGTGCTCAATAAGAACCCTTACTACTGTACCAGGATGTGGTCAATGTTGGATGGCTTTCTTAGGCAACCAAGAGATCACATATCCTATTGAGGATGACCCTAGTAAGAGGCATTTCCTAGCACTGAGACCGATGGTATCACCCAGTAGTTGCCACAATCCAGGAGATCACCCTTCCCTTTCCAATAAGGGATGACGAGTCCCATCTTCCAATCAGTTGCAATGATGCCTGCCCCACAAAATGGAAGCAAAAATTGCTTGCAATGCCAGGAAGACAGCCTTCCCACCAGCCTGGAGAAGTTCACTCCAGATACCACAGACCCTGCAGACCCTGCCTCAAGAATGTCCAATATCTTAGTCAGAGGATCAGCTTATATCAGCTGCTCAAAGTGGGTCATAACTTCAGTGTCATTCAAAAGGACCATTCACCCTGATTGCGTCTCTTTCAGAAACAGATTCAGATGCAGATAATGCTTCGATTCCTCTGCAAGCTGGACATGGGTCACTAGACCATAGATGATGTGTCACTTCCTCACAGACCCTTCGAACAAATGCCTGCATTTCTGCCCTCAGACACTTCACAGGCATCTTTTTCAGTTCCCGGTTCAGATTGAAGTTGCTATCAAGCAATGTTTTGTGAGTCCTCTCCATAATATCCAGGGTGTCCTGTGAGATGAACAGACGAGACACCCAGAGAGTCTTAATCTGTGGTCACTGGAGGAAACCCAGTGGAGAAACTTCAGGCTTTTCTATGAAGTAGAGAGATCATGACTTGTGAAAAAACAAAGGCAGCAGCCATTGGCTCTACCGTCAGCAGCTGAAACTAATCAGTCACCACGCATATGTACCTCTGACAGGCAGAGTGAGGAAATGAGGGTGACTGGGCATGTATCTCTGCCATCATATTCCAGTGAAGCTTTGCTGCAGTGTAGCTTAGCTGTGGTCTACATTTGCAGTAGTATAGCTTAGCAGCAGTGTGGCTTAGTGCATTGTAGCTTAGTATGAGTGTGCTGCAATAGGACATCTTCCTATTACTGCAAGCATATTTTTAGTATAACCATAATCCAGGTGGATTCCAATTAATTTTTTCAAGAGGCAGCTGCAGCAGAGCTATTCCTGTGGAGAGCAGAATGGTGTCTTTTCTGCTTTGTCAGGGCTGTGTGTAGTTTTTTTTTATGATGGCTGGAATGCCAGTCCCAAAACCAACCCCCAATAGTTTGGGGCTGTGGTAAATTGGAGGACCACTTATAGCGCTGGATGCAGTTTAATGATGTACCCAAGAGGACTCTTACCTCATAGCTCCAAAAAGAACTATTCTACTATTTGCCCCTTTCTAGTCAAAAGAATGCATGTTATTTAACGGGATCTCTTTAGACTAAGGGTTAGTTATTAGCAGGGATGCACGTAACTGGTGTGCAAGTACGCATTCACCTTTAAAAATGATACATTTGGCAATCGATTGTTGTAACTGTCACAACCTGCTCATCCGATCCTCCCATGTGCCACGCCCCCTCATTAACCTTGCGTGCAATCCTGAGTGTTACCAGCTGTTCTCCAGTTTTTTCCATTGAGTCCTGTGTATTTTAGTCCGCGTTCGAGTATGTTTCTTCAGTCTTGTCATTGAAGTTGTTTGATGTTCAGTGAAGTCTACACCATTTTGTACCTCGTCTGGCTGTTCTCAGTAATAAACCCCTCATTCCTGATCCTCCAGCTTCCCGCTACTGTTTCCTCGATCCCCGCTCCTTCTTGGTCACGCCAGTAACAGCGCAAATGCATGCTTAATATATGTGCATTTGTGCTGATATAGCAAGAAATTATCGTTAATTATAATCTTTATTTTGCGGTATAAACGTTAAAATGCATCGGAACTTCTTATAACAGCGCAAATGCACATAAAATACATGTACCAATTACCCTGGTCATTAGCATTTTAGTTTCAGAATTTGGTTATGGTCTATGGTTCTTCATACCTGCAGAGATGATTGGATCTGTACACACAGTATATTTTTATGAAGATCAGCTATATTGTTTGTAATCAAACAATTGTGATGGAAAGTACGGCACAGGTTAAGATACCTTGTCAACCTCTCTCAGTCTACAAGGACGTCATGGGCTATTCGCGTGAGGTATGAAATCCATGGAAATTAAGTCCTATGTTTGGGACCCTGAGCTTTGTTATCAGCACAGTCATGAGGAGAGACCTCACAGTTCAGGCTGGCGCTTTGTTTGAGTCAGGTGAAGCATTTACTGAGATCAATGAGAGTATCTTTGAGATCTTAGTCATGTGCTTCTTACCTTTTATCCTGTGTGGCTTTCAGAAACCGTTCATCTGTAGCAAAACTGACCCCATACATTACCCAGATCTTCTCTCAGAGCTCATGCTACAGAATTAACCTCTGCTTTTATCCTACATCACATGACATTACATTAATTAGGAAAAAGGAGCGATATGGTCACAGGTGTCACGCCCAGCTCCGTCCGAACCTCCTGTGTGCCACGCCCACCTCGTTAACTCATTTTTATGCCTGATTGTTCTCACCTGTTGCTCGTTAAACTCAGCTTGTCCTGTGTATTTAGTCCACGTCTCAGTTAGTCTCCCCAGATCTGTCATCGTCAATGCCTGTCAATGCCCGGTGTGAGTACCCGTCCTGTCTTTACGACCTGTCTGTTCTCGTCAATAAACCCCGTTCCCCCGTCAACCTGGCAGCTCTTGCCTCCTTGCCTGCTCGCGCCGTGTGACAACAGGTGGGTCCTCTCATCCGTGGACACCTCTGGTTGCTGCATCTCAGCAGCCTCGTCTGATTGTCAGTGAAGACTACTGTGATCACTGGAGGAAACCTCACGGGGAGCTTCAGGGTATTTTATGAAGTGAAGATGACTTGAGAGAAAGGCCACAGTTGCAGCAGCTGTGACTAATCACTCCCCATGGTTATTCACCTCTGCCAGGAAGGAGGTAGAGCGAGGAAATGAGGGTGACTGGCCAGGTATTTGCATCATATTCCAGTGATGCTTTGCATGCAGTGTAGCTTAGCGATGGAGTACATTTGCAGTATTGTAGCTTAGCAGTGTGTAGCTTAGCAGCAGTGTGGCTTAGAGCATTGTACAGTAGCTTAGTATGAGGGTGCTCCAAAAGGGCGTCTTCCCAGAAGACCTTACTGTAGGCATATTTGTAGTATAACCTAACCCTAATCCAGGTGGATCTTACAACCTCCAGGTTATTTTTTCAGCTCATGTGAAGCATTCCACTTTGTAACATTATCATGAGTCCACAAAGAAAGTGAAGTTTTGTAGACCCCTGTGTGATTCCATGGTTTAGATATCTGTACTTGTGATTGGCAGGTTCACAGACTGTGGATGGTAGAGTAAGTTCATTGTCAGGCCCTCAATGCCCAGGGATTGGCATTGTAAATGTTACTATGAGTATCTCACAGCATCTTTTAAGCCTAATTTCAAAGTGAAGTTTTGCATTTATCCAGGACCAGCTCTACCTTTTGGGAAGAGGCAAACTTTTACTTGGGAGAAAATTTATGAACATTTCACTTCCTCCACAACACATCCAGGGGCCCTATAGGTACCTGCCAATTCTGCCTGTAGTTAGAGTCGGCGCAGCATTAATCATAAGGCTCTTAACAGTGTGGACGTTTACAGTGTGTGACCGTGGTGACACAGTAGAGTGCATGTTGGGTAAGGAGCAAGATATCCTTAACCCGATGTGACAGAAATATCCCAGCAAGCTAGCCAGTGCTGCCAGTCCTGCACTGAGGACCTGCTTACGCTCGCATACTCACAGGCACAAACACAGACAGCACTTCACCTCATTTCAATACTTTCATTATCTCTCAGAGAATGACCACTTCTGCTTTTTCTCTAAGAACCTTGGTTCTTAGAACTGCCTTGTGACCGAATAGAATGCATTTCATCTGAAGTGAGTGCACCCTTTTCCTTGGAGCACCCATTTCCCAGAAGTGCCAGTAAAACAGTCCCGCCCACACGGATAATGCCGTACCCACAGCGGCCAGCACCGTACGTCCCCCACAATATAATAAAACCCGTTTTGACGTTCTGGGGACCATTTTCCAAGAAATTAATGGAGAGTCCCCACAAAGATATAATTACAAACCTGTGTGTATGTCTCTGTGTGTGTGTCTGTGTGTGTGTTACTTTCCCTTAAGATTTATAGAGTATATTTTACACATTAGTGTTTTACACCTGCCATTTTGGTCTCTCTTTCCGAAACAGTGATACATTAATTACAATTAGCTGTTTTTGTTCTGTAATACTTTCAATTGGTTAAATGCATTGTCTTATGAAAATAAAGCTGAGCAAACACACCCAAGAAAGACGTTCATTCAGGGGTTTTTTCATGTCAATTTTAAATATCAAGCTAATGATAATGTTAAACAGATGCTAATTTATGACTACAAATATACTTGTGCTAATGAATGGGACAAAAATTAACCCGGTAAATTATTTTAAGTAAATTTTTAAAGCCTTGCACACACCGCAATAATCACATACGCAGACAGACATAAGTGACTGTGAGTAAATGGATCTTAGTGAGTCTCAACATTTACATACCTGCACGGGTCAATGGGGTCTCAGGAACAAAGCAGAACAAAACCTGAAATAAGGTATAGTACCAGCAACTTCTCCAAGCACAGGACCACACGGGATGTGCCATACCAGCAAACATAATTGTATGCTAGGCCATATCAGGTCATGGTATCACTGGTGAAATACACATCACTGAGCCCAAGAACACCAGTGCCGTGCTGGCTTGACATAAAAGATTTCACACTGATCTAAGAAGTGTCTGCTTTGGAAATATACTGCACTGGAGCAGAAACATGCAGGAAGAAGCCATCAGCTTCAAGGTTTGAGTGGGTGGGGTAGCACTATAGCTGGGTCAAGTGCCCAAGTGTGGAGTGAAATTTATGCAACAGTAACACATGTGAAAAACCACATCACCATAATGGCAGATTCCGAGAACATTGCTGCGGTAGAAAATTACTCATGTCACTACTGAATGGGAAGCTTATGTTTTTAACAGCACATGCAGTTGATTCCACTGATGCTTCTTGTGTTTGTTTATAAAAGTGTCGAGCCACCACATGCTGGAGGGAAAGCGTTCACCCCCAATCAGGATGTGCTTTTCATGAACAACTGCCATTCTTTACACGGAAAGGATGACGCCAAATTCACAACATCAACTCTGATGCAACAACAATTGTTTACAGATCAGTGACACAAGAATGTGGTTGTGAATGAAATCCCTGTAAATCGATGAGTACAGGAACAACCCCTGATGAGAATAAAGTGCTCCGTGTCTTGTGCTGATGTCACCTGGTCTGTGTCAGATTTGACATACAGGAAGTATTGCAATTTTTAATGAGTGGTTATTCACTATTTTAGCCGCTTCACGAAACGCTGAAGCTGAAGCCAAGTAGACGAGGCCACTCACCATTTGAAGTAAATTCCGATATTTGAAAAGGAACCTTCTATGGCGTTCAGGCACCACAGATGTGCCAAGCCTGCTGGGGGGGGGGATGGGGGGGGCCACAGCATTTCACAACGTTGTATCAGATGATGGTGTCATTGCCCACATCCTTGGTGGGTCTTGGAGTGCTGGTTACTTCCTGAAGGCTCTTTACAGTATCTGCTGATGGGAGAACACTGTTACGGGCAGCCTTGGGGACAATGTTAGCTTTCAGCTGTGCAGTCAGGACCAGTCAGTCCAGATTTCACTCCATCCAGGCAGGAAATGGTTTACTGTTCACTTATGTATAGGTACGGTAACCCCCCCCCCCCATCCCCTCCATCCTAGAACTGAGTGGGGATTTTCATTTCTGCGGGGAGGTAGTTGGTATATGAACGCAATCCTCACGATCGAATGTCTCTCACTGGACGCGTTGAATGGCCAACTTGGGGACGTCACGGTAGAGGATTGCAGGTGCTGGCTGAGTCATCGGGTTTTTTCTGCATTGTGCTGCAAGAGAGAACGTTCAGGGTGATGGTGATTACGATCTGAGGCCTTGACAGAGTAGAGACCTGGCATCCAGTGTATAATGGATTCATTCTTCTGTGTCTTTCAGCATATCTGCTTAGACCAGCTGCCTCTGACTTCCTGGATATACACTGAGTAGTGATACATGTCATGAAGTATTATGATTCGTTTATATTTACAATTCTGCTTGACGTTTTCCTCCTGCATTGTTCACAGCTCTTAAAAGATGCTGTGCTCTTTCCTCTATTGTAGTTCTTGTCTAACTCCTGATTCAAGAAGTCAAACATATTATATGAATTAACACATAACACTTTACATTTTAGCTTTTGTTCAGAATGCAGCACTTTCATATGCCTGCTTGGTTTATGAAAACAGCAACTTAGCATTGTGGTAAAGTTCATTCTGTTATTACTGTGCTATCACTTGAAGTTCACTACCACAACCTTCATATGTTTTGTCAATGATGTTGAACAACTGTCCGCTAGTATAATGTATCAGTCAGAATATCCTTCGCTGTAATGTGTTAGTCGGGGTTATGAAGTACACCACCAAAGGTTAAAGGGGCTTTTATTGTGTCTCTAGGGAGTAAGAGTGATAAAGGAGAGGGACTAGGAACAACAATGGGGGGGGGGGGGGAGTCACAGAAGATGTGGGGTCAAGTCTTAGTGGGGTAACCGATCCTGTGTTCTAGAACACCTGTCTACAGGTTCTGGGCAAAGAGGAGAAAGGGTTCATGTTAGGAACAATTCTGAGTAGCTGGTTCACTGCTTTTCCAGTACTAGGCTACTGAGGAGGCCTGAAGTCTATCCCCATCAACAGAGGGTACATAAAATAAAGAGAAAAAAAACAGAGGGTACATAAAATAAAGAGAAAAAAAACAGAGGGTACATAAAATAAAGAGAAAAAAACAGAGGGTACATAAAATAAAGAGAGAAAAAAGAGGGTACATAAAATAAATAAAAAAAAACAGGGTACATAAAATAAAGAGAAAAAAACAGAGGGTACATAAAATAAATAAAAAAAACAGAGGGTACATAAAATAAAGAGAAAAAAACAGAGGGTACATAAAATAAAGAGAAAAAAACAGAGGGTACATAAAATAAATAAAAAAAACAGAGGGTACATAAAATAAATAAAAAAAACAGAGGGTACATAAAATAAAGAGAAAAAAAAACAGAGGGTACATAAAATAAATAAAAAAAACAGAGGGTACATAAAATAAAGAGAAAAAACCAGAGGGTACATAAAATAAAGAGAAAAAAAACAGAGGGTACATAAAATAAAGAGAAAAAAAAAACAGAGGGTACATAAAATAAATAAAAAAATAGAGGGTACATAAAATAAAGAAAATAAAAAACAGAGGGTACATAAAATAAATTTAAAAAAAACAGAGGGTACATAAAATAAAGAAAATAAAAAACAGAGGGCACATGAAGGGGACTCATAAAATGGGATGCTAGTCCATCCCCAGAAGGAAAGCCATGCAGACATGGGGGGAACATGCGGACTCCACATACAGAGAGCCAGGGGTGGCATTCGGAGCCCCATCCGAGGTGTGACTGCTGCCCACTGGACCATGTCATGAACAAGAGTGAGTTTTAACAAATCTTCGGATGTTTTGACAAACCAAATCTTTTGTATAGAGTATATATATGTATATACAACAACTATACAAATGTACACCATGGTAATGTATGGTATTGCAATCAATGCTGATCATTGTGACACCAAAACAGTACCTTGAACAGGTATTGAAACCCCCCCCCCCGTAATATGATGAGGTTTGCCTGAATTACAAGTGATATAAAAACATACTCTTCCTCTCAGTATTTTTATTGCAAACTCTCCCACAGTACATTTTGAAAATTTGAAAGATTTTCTAAAAAATACTGCCTGCATAAGTATTCGAGCCCTGCAATGTGGAAGCTCCATGTGAACAAGGAATGAAACAAAGATGTAAAACCTTCTCCCTACCAAGGATGCAATTGTCCATCAGTTGGGCTCCACCTGTGAAAACCCCTGTCCCTCTCCCCTCAGTTTCACTATCAACGGAAAGGAGCAAAAAAGAACAGAAGAACATTATAAAGAAGTCAGATAAAGTAATTGAACTTGATTTTAAAAACATCCTAGAGGTAGGACATCCCAGTAAGCAATTTTGGATCAATGCAGAGAAACTGGAAGGTACACCAGAAGCCAAAAGGAGGCCTGCAGTCACTCTGAAGGAGCTGCAGGGGCAAACTGAAGGGGAAGCCAAAAGGAGGCCTGCAGTCACTCTGAAGGAGCTGCAGGGGAAAACTGAAAGGGAAGCCAAAAGGAGGCCTGCAGTCACTCTGAAGGAGCTGCAGGGGCAAACTGAAGGGGAAGCCAAAAGGAGGCCTGCAGTCACTCTGAAGGAGCTGCAGGGGAAAACTGAAAGGGAAGCCAAAAAGAGGTCTGCAGTCACTCTGAAGGAGCTGCAGGGTTCAGCAGCTGAGAGTGGACTGAACGTGCACCACTACACCATTTCAAGTGCATACTGCATACTGCAGCAGTGCGTACTACTGTCGGATATGGGAAGGTTGCCAGAAAGGAGACATTACTCAAGAAGAGCTATATGAAATCATAACAAGAGTTTGGCAGAATGTCTGAGAGTGACCCAGCTAAGACATGGGACATTTTGTGGTCAGATAAGAGCAAGATAGAGATTTTTGACCGAAATTCAAAACGCAATGTGTGGTTGAAACATCCCAATTAGCTTCAGCCGGACAATGATCCAAACCAATACAGAAGTTATTTAAAAAGAAAAAGGTAAATCTACTGTGAGCAAAGTCCAGATGTAAATAATAGAGAACCTGTGGCTTTGAAAATTGCAGTCAATAACATCCAGCCAAGCTGAGGGACCTAGAGGAGTTAACTCCGGTAACTACTAGAGGAGTTAACTCCGGTAACTACTAGAGGAGTTAACTCCGTTAACTACTAGAGGAGTTAACTCCGGTAACTACTTATTCCAAAATACTTGTTAGAGCAAAAGGTGGCTCTTCTAGATACTGATACATAGGGTTGAATACTATTTTTCAGTTTTTGTTTTTTTTTTCTCTTTATAAGATTTTCTGACTAATAATTGATTTTCACTTCAAATATTCTGTGAGACCCTGAGTTTGCAATATAAAATACAGGTCAGAAGAATACGTTCATGTGTCGTTTGCAATTTAGGCAAATTTGATCATTTAAAGTGAGTTTCCATACTTTTTCAAGGCCCTGTATGTTCAAGTGCAGAGTGTACTATGAGTCTATGGGGAGAACTTAGAGTTTTTTTGTTTCACATGAATGAGAACCGCAAATACTTTTGTACCATCCATCCATCCATCCATCCAACTCCAGCCTTCTGTCCATGGTGGTGTAAGTTATTTTTGAAGATAATTTTTAATGACACTCTGTTTGAATATTTGGTTTTGAACTTCCCTCCTTTTACATGCAAATGCAAAGTGCCTCTAGGGTCAAAGCAAACGTGCAACTAAACAAAAGAGAATGGAATAATGAGCCCAAACCATTTATGTTGTCTTATTTTTCACCAGTCCATCCATTCACCCATCCACCCCGGCCATCTCCAACCACTCACTCCAGTCAAGGTCACTCAGCTGGAGTCTATCCCGGGCCGCAGAGGGTACAAGGCCTTGTTTTAGGATGTGCTGTACTTGATAATAGAAAATACCTTCTGAATATACAGATATTTAATGAGCAATTAATAGAAGATTCCTAATTTTACTGTATTTCAAAACCAAAACTGTTTCAAAACTGCTCGATTCTTATACGGGCTGACATAGTGAGCGTTAAAACTGCTGTCATATGAAAACTGCACATGCCATCACCCAACAAGAACGAGATCGTTTCTACTGACTCACACTGATTGTACCCACAGAGACCAAAGATTTGCTCTCAGATAAAGAAAATGAATCAGTTTCATTGTTTTGTGTGGCCAAGAGACACAAAGTGCCACAGTCATGCTGTAAGTTCATTCAATTGAGGCAAGAGTGTTAGCGGAATATACAAAGCGCCCAAGCTAGAACACAAACAGCAAATGATCAAATGGTTTTTTTTTTCAGTGAAGCCCCACTTTCCTGATTCTCAGACTGCTAGCACTGATATTATGTTCTCTCCAGTAATTATAGTTAGCTGAGGATTAGGTTTACTTACACAAAAATGTTCTGACAGCAGAACGAAAAATGACTGGTTCAGGGAGATAACCAATCAGATTGTAGAGAAGGTGACTCCAAGCAACAGAGGATCCCTTCTCCTCTAGTTGCTCAGACCCACCTCCTCTACAATCTCATTGATTATCTCTCTGAACCAATAATTTTTCCTTTTGCCCTCAGAACATTTTTGCGCAAGTAAAATTCCCATGAGTTCAATTGTTTGTCAGTACCACTATTATTTATATTTTTGCTATGCAAACAGATATTTTTTGCATTATTTGCACATAGTTATTTGCATTATTTGCACAGTGACAGTTTTGCAAGTTGGAGTTTTAACAAAAATAACAGTCACAGTTTAGTGTCTTGTTTAAATATATTGCTAATTGGGATTCAACAAAATATGACTCACCCATGTAGTTATGTTTGTAATTGTCATTTAGGTAGTTCAAGGCTAAATTCCTTGTTGTTTGAATTGTTTTGGATAACCTGTGAGCCACTTATATTTGAAATTAGCATTCTAGGGTTGCTTCTGTGAGAATCAGACTCTGTGTGACATGTATTCCCCATGCAAGAATGCCATGAACACAGTTGCTGGTCACCCCAAGGCAAGATATCTGTTGGAAAACCACAAAGAGCATCAACCCCCCCCATCCCCCCTAAAATATACACACTTTTTTGCTTGGTATTACAATGCTCTGATACTTAGCATCTGCTGATTTTAACTGGAGGTGAGTACATTTTTTTCTGTCATTGTCTTCTGTATATAGCCTTAAATAAAACCAAAGCATTCGTTTTAGTTTTTTTCTCTGTTTGGCATCACAAAAGGACTTCAGAGTGGGGAAGCGTCTTGCATACAGTAGAGGTTTACGAGGTATCTGATGTAGATCTAAATGGGAGGAATCTGTTAAAATAAACACATGCTTATTGGATCCAAAGGGAACTGCTTTCTTTCAAACAGATACGGGGAATACTGGAACAGAGCATAAACTTCAATTAGTAATTATTAAAAGACAATAGACTTAAGTTACAATTAAAGTGAAGCAGCTGTAATAAAGACACATGCAGGATGGTGTTGACTCATCTTTTCATTTTAATTCTCATGTTGCTGCCCTTTTCCTACTGCGCCATCATCTTAGACCGCCCTGCTTCGTCCTCATTAGTCTACATTATAGCTTTGAGTCTGTCAGTCATTCTAGAGACCTAACAGAGACACAGCAGAGTTAGAAGTCACACGGCCGTTCGAAAGGGGAAGCACCGTGAAAAGTAGGCAGGGCTGTGCAGAGAGACGCCACAGCGATATTGATTTAACAAGCTTCTACATTGTTAGGGTGAGTGGAAAGAAGGAAGGAAGGAAGGAAGATAGGAAGGAAGGAAGGAAGGAAAGAAGGAAGGAAGGAAAGAAGGGCCTGCGTTCATAGTGGGGTACCGCAGGGTTCGATTTTAGGACCAATATTGTTCCTAATTTACATAAATGATATA
>JAODKF010000068.1:30917985-30938790 GCA_026779585.1 Mormyrus proboscirostris | reverse complement strand
AAAATCACACGCCTTCTGAATCTGAAATTGAATCGATATGTATGTTTCCCCCGAAATATTCAAAAAAGGAAATGTGGTTTTCGGGACGTGGTGCGATCTTTAACATCTAAAATTTTAAAATGGTAACACTTAAAATCCTTAACGATGTAAATAATTGTGTATAACAAAACTGACTCATTACGAGCAGCGCCCCAGACCAGCAATTTTTAAGCAACCCATTCGAAGAGTAACTGCATGTTAATAGGGAGCCGCCAGTGACATCTCGATTTATAGGCTAGTAAACGCTGCAAATGTTTGAAACAGGCATTTAGAGGATCTTACTATGATGAGATACTTTTGTCCTGTTTGATTCCGTTAACTGGGAGCTTTGGTATCAGACCCTATTATAGTTTACTTAGTTATGCGATCTAAGCGCCGTTTCCGTATATTTCTGTTGCTGAATGACTCGCTAGTTACGTCCGCGAAACTTCGTTTAGGTGATAATTTCGCGTGCTGATTTACAGTATAGTTGTACGCGTGGATGCGTCAGTCAGTTTAACTGAAGGACACAAAATTTTATAAATCGCATATACAATGGTTTGAGCGTCATATACCTTCACTGACGACGGTACTGAAATCGGTACCTATTATTCAAATCTGCATAATCATTATTCTTAAACCTCGTAGGTCTGGCTAAGCTTCGCATATCAGTTTGTTTCAATCCTTGAACGCTTTTTTGCAACGTAATCATGCAAAATCTTTGGATTAGAACTCCGGACTTTATATATATATATATTTTTTTTTTTTTTTTTACACGAAACATTTACTTGGCTGATCAGCAACTGACGTTCACCTCCTGTGTGCCGTAGAACACAAAATAGAAAATGCTTCACATTTATTTACTGGATTTCACGGTCAATTGCTGAGGTCAACCGTGCATTTATGTTTTACATTTACATTTATTGTAGTAGAAAAATGGTTATAGGTGAGGACCGTTTTAAGGAGTGGATGGAGGGAGTTCATCTAATACTTGTTGACCATGATACGGTAACAGTTCACGCAGTACGGAATGTGCAGCCTGAAATAACGTTACAAGTTTTCCTTACGCTGCAGTCCCGGTCCTCTTTTAACGTCGCGAGATTCTGTACGGGTAGATTACAAAGTTATTTTTGATGTGATCGGCGGTGCACAACCACTAAACCAATTAGATCGCGAAATGCATATTTTCATGCATGAATGTGACAAAGGTAGATTTTAACTGCAAGATTGCACCGACAGTTAACCTGATTAAAATTGTTATTCTTTGTGCCAGTTATTCCACACAATCAATACTGTTAAATGTGAACAGATTAATCACCTTAATGATCTTAATAGACACGTAGTATCAGATTATTTAATTCCATCTTTTTTGATTGCATTTGAAACACATTACAACACACACGTCCAATATGACTAGGGCTCAGTCTGCAAACTGATACAGCTTGTTAAACTCCACTTTGGATACCCATGAACAAAACCAAATCCCCTCCCCAAATTTAAGAAATATTTGACATAAATAAGTTAGTAACATTTTCAGTGTCTTTACAAAGATACATACACAGGTACATTTCAAGGTTTCACAAAATTACACAGGCAGTTAAAATATCTTTTGGCCCCGCCCCCAATTCTGTGGCATGTTTTTGCATTCATTACAGTGTCATTGATGTCAACAGAAACGTGCCTTTCAAATGGACACTTCAGAACGGTCAGATTTTTAACAATATATTGGGTAGGTTCAGCTCAGAAGGGGTAGAGGTCTGAGGGAGTATTCTTAAATTATTATTACAATAAACAAAATCTATATAATCAGTAGGTCATTTTGCAAAAACCTCAGACATTCCAATAAATTTACAAAAATACACATAAATAAACTATGACACTTCCACAGGTTAGCCAGTGGCTGTAGTTCAGGTAATACTGACAATACTGTAGATTTTCACCCTGTGTTTCAACCAATTCACTTTTGAATACTCCAGTCAACATTTTCCTTGGGAACCATTTAACAAATATGAACATTATTACAAAAAAAAGAAAGTATAAAATGTCCTGCTTTTAAAAAAAAAGACCCTGAATGTACAACACCTTGCATGTATAGCGAATCTTTAAAACCTGATTTTTATGTAAATGTATATATAATGGAAAAAAAGAAAATCAACCAAAAAAAGAAAACATCTTAGAACACAACAGCAATTTGGAAGCATTATATATAATTTCTGCAAGTCTTCAAATGAAATCCACAGTTTTACACAAGTGAAACTGTGGGAAAAAGTTATGTGCTACATCTGTAAAGTAATATTTACACAGGTAGTAAAAATGGGCAACAATGGAGACTAATTGCACAAATGCTACATCATCTGCTTCAGAGGAAATTAACTTTTACTGAGTGCCTCCACTTTAGTGTTTGTATTCAGTGCTTGTCCAGCGTCCCCATTCTGAGGAGTCGATATGTACTTAGATTTTTTTTTTTTTTAAACTTCAGTTCCTCTTTATTTCACCAAACCACAGAGTATTTGATGGAAAAACAGGAGCGACGTCTTCAGTCCTGTAGGGTACGAGTCAAAACAGATCTGAGCATCAAATACACAAGAATACGTCAAAAAGCAACAGGGATCCAGCGGCTAATGCTGCTTAGATCCCTAATAAGTTGGCTTCTAGATGAGCTACCCTGCACATATGACAATGTGGTCAGTGTTTTGCAGATTGATTTTTTTGTCACATTACAGGTCTAATGAGCGCACTTGAGCAAAACATGTGATTTTTGAAAAGCTACATGCAAGTCTGATTCTTACATGGCCAATACTGCACATTTCATACAATCACAGCAGAATATTTTGCAATTTCAGTGCTCACACAGAGACACATAAAAACGCGTACATACTACGTGCTGTGAAATCGGCAGCTGCTGACGTCTTTATGCTGCACCCCTCCCCCCTTCAGTGGAAGCGCGCTTACTACTCCTTCACTGAAACTCCATGTGGCCATAGTGGTAGTAGTACGTCTTGCCTGTTTGCATTTAACTCCTTGTGAACAAATGCGTGTGTAGCAATGCAATTTATCAGCACCTGTGTCAAAGCCAGCCCATTACAACGACGTGTGGAAAATTAGGCCAACACGTACGCGAGCTAAATTAATTTGACATAAACATTAAGGCCAAACACACATCTGTACAGGCCAGTTGCAATTTAACAATGAACACTATGCTTTTCACTATCAGATAAAAAAGCTTCACAATAAACAGTAATTTTTTTAAAAAAAGCTTTTGCAGAAGGATACTTCATGGTTTAAACTGAGTATATTCACTGCAAGCTAAGACAAAATCTGGTAAAGCACAGGAGCAGAAAGATGAGTAATATCAACACTGTCCTTATTATCACTGTTTTATACATTAGGGCAAATTCATCCGTTCTGTCCACTGTAACAGGGAACAGTGTATGTATATTCGGAGGGAAAACCCAGTAACCATGAGTGATGTAGAATAAGACTGTGACGGACACACTAAGATACGTTACAGAAAAAACCCAAGCACGGGAAATTATGCAAGCTTACCTGCAGAAAGCTCACGTTTTGGACTTCCTCGGTGTCACTTCCAGCGGCACCGCCGGACACTGGCTGCTCTCGCCCAAAAGCCTGCGTGGTTTTTTACTCTGTGAAGGGGACTCTGTAGGGGAAACGCATACAGATCTACTCATCTCCACATATCCTGAAGCCCTCCAATACTCGGCGTTTGTTTGACACTAACGACTAACGACGAACGAGCCCTGCACACGCCTCCGTCAACTCAATTCTTTAAAATACAGAAAAGCACATTTCGGCGCTTTGCACATTGCGTTAAAATTGTACGCAAAATCCGAGGTACTTCTGCAAGCAAATTGCCAGCTCGACAGAGGAACGTGCCAGAAACGTACAAACAAAATATTCATGCAGAGATTCAGACATATACTTACACTACAACGCATACACGCACAATACATACACCTCCCAAACACTGTCAAGAGAGAAAGTGCATAAATACACTGACATTGTACCTTTGCTTCCTGGTCTTTTCCTTGTGATGGATTTCTCCCGCGGGTTCCTATAATCCATCTGCTCGTCCGGCTTCTCAGCTGACTCCGCTGACCCTTTCGCGTCGCCCTCCTGACAGTGACTCTGGCCCCGTAGATCCGCGTCGGCGGCGCTCGCTGAGGGGAGTGCGGCTCTGGCGCCGGGATGCCCCCGGCTGTAAAACTCTGGCAGGTCGCAGCTGTTCACCGGCTTCCAGTCGTAGGCGCCGCCGGCCAGCGGCCGGTCCCTGGCAAAGTCGTAATTCCATTTTCGAGCTGCCGTTTGCTCCTGGAGCCGCTGGAGCTCCTGCTGCTCCTTCTTCAGCTCGCCGTGATCGATTGGACCGAAGAGGCACCGGCAAGCCCGGGACTTCGAATGATCGGACAGTCGGACATCCATCCTCTCCAGCGTGGGGCTACTCGAGAGACGGACATCTGACATGGCGAGAAGGACGAAGCGAAACAAAACAGACAAACAACTTGGACGGAAAAAAACACGAATTTCCTCCGCGCTCCGGCGTAATCAAAACAGAAAAAAAAAATATATATGTATATAGATGCGATGCGTTAGCGCCCACGCATGTGTACCATGCGTAAAAGGGAGCCGCCGAGCAAAGCCAGAGAGAGCAGAAGTAAATCTGCACGGATCATCAAAACAAAGTGCGATCGCTAGAAAAAAAAAGAGAAAGCCACTCCTGTCAATTCTGTCTTCTAGTGGAAGCAAAGCAAAAAGACGAGCCTTCGCAGTGCCCAATATGGCGATTGAACCTAGCTGCAAAGAAAGTGTATTTAAACAGACTGCAGCCTGTGATTGGTCCGCGCCGACGGAGGAGGCACAGCTCACTTCTGTTAAGGTGTCCCTCTCAATTTCCCTTCTCTAGCCGCAGAAGGAGACGATCGGCTGCAGCGCTCTCAGTAATACGTCCGGCTCAGATCTGCGTTGATAGAAAACTGTAAACAGGTCAACTGGCATATTCCGTAGTCTTAATTACACTGACTCGGAAATGCACAGTCGGTTTTGCAATTCAGAACATGCATGCAGTGTATTTGCTACGTATTATTGTACCGTTCAACAATGTAGGTATAGAGACCCGCCCACATTGTTTACCGCAACGGGCCATGCCACCTTAAATGCTTTTTTAAAAATAAGGGCTGCGTGTGCAGCGACCTTGCAATGTTTTGCTGGACTAAGTCACTCCCCTATTACAGTAATTAGAAGTTTTTTTTTTATTTTTGAAGAAAACAAACGCGGAGAAAACTGCTGTTTCCATCTCTGTATAAATTATGAAATGGGTAAAAGGCAGCTATTTACGGGGAAAGTGTCGTATAAATTTTCTGTAATCCTCAAAAACAAAAATGATAAACATGCAGCAGCGGCTATAAGACTGTCACATTAATCTTATTAAAAAAACTACGTGTTGTAGTTATGAAAGTCAATCTGTAGAACAAAAAGATATTTGTGAAAACAGGTGAACGGTAAACAGTGAGAAAACATCAGAATGGCGCGTATATTACGCAATACAGTTACTAAGCATAAGGAAATGTCCAAGTTATTTGCGGTCAAATTATTATTTGTATTATGTGTATTATTCAGACAACGATCATCAAATCATTCAGGGAATAGAGTAAGTGTGAAGCTGTACTTCCGCCGATGCTTTAATTTAGTTGTTTTCGAATGTAAAGGAATGGAAAGACTGAATTATATTTTTCTCTCTCGATATATATATATATGTGTGTGTGTGTGTGTGTGTGCGTGTGTGTGTATATATACACACACACACAGGCACCTAGTCTACATAAACCAGTACACCATGGCCTGTTTAAAGTTCCTTTTTAGTATATTGCATTGTAAAGTGTATATGTGAACACGTTATGCCTATATAACTGCATTGTACGGTAGTAATACTAATTGGAGAAGATAGCAGTCGCCTTATTCGTCTTGTGCAGCAAACACCTGAGGTCATCGCTGGCTCCTGCTTATCGCTCTCAGACTTTGGCAAAGTAAATACAGTAGGGCCGATCTGTTGCGATTATAATGTATAAGAAATCTACAGCTAAGACATGTTTTCTCTTGTTCTGTTTTACTGGAATTATTTCAGCTAGAAGCTGAAATGTGGTGGGATATATCAGATGATGTCATATTTCATTAAAATCTCACATATAGCGTTTTTTTGCGCAGTAGTCTGCCAGTATAACCTGTACACTTGTACTAACGGGAGAAACAGTGGTTTGGGAAAACTCACTGTTCTGGCTGTCATTTGGAAACCTTTGGAATTAGACATCTCGTATTATCATCTACTGGTTCACTTAATATAGATTATTGTGTAACTCAAAGTAAGTATATTTGGGTAAAAGCGGTGCACTAAAATAACATTTTACACAAATCAATTCTTTTAGTTATTAACAAAATCTAAACATGCAAATAGCTAATTATTCTGTTTTCCTATGAAATGCAACGGACTCCCGAAAAATAACGATTAAAATGTCATCAGACCTCCATTTTCAGTGTAGTAGTAATTATAGCACATACGTGCATGTTTTAATTAGGAAGCTTGTTGCATACATTTTTTGAAATGTAAAATAAATCTTACAAAACACAGTTACTTAGTTTCACTCGGCACATTATTTGTTCTAGAATCGAACATTTCAAATCATTTCACACCGCAACTGTTGCATTTCTGCGCACTGTAGAGCAAAGTTAGAAATTGCGTTTTGGATATTAGAGCATTGCTGACCTCTAGTGGGAGTGTTTTAAATTACACACAGATTTGGACAAACCCCAAATCACGGTGTTGTTGCCAAACATCGCAAGGATTTTAATATGGCTTCAGTTCCAAGTGTGTATGTAGTTTTCCATGTTCTCTGTTTTGTCTTATGATGCCCAGTCTAGGTCTGGGGCATAACTGAATGGAAGGGGAAGGGAAATAGGATAAGGGAACACCAGTGGACACGAAGGGTTTCGTTTTATACACATACAACGAACAATAAACGGGGTGTTAATTACTTCAGGGGGTGTTCCACGATACAGGATTTCTCAGTTAGCTGGGTTTAACTTAGCTTGAACTCATGATTGTCCAATAAGAGTTTAGGTAAGGAGCATTTCTATTGGACAATCATGGCTTCTAGCTAAGTTAAACCCAGCTAAAGGAGAAATCCGGCTTCGTGGAACACCCCCCAGGAATGACCACGGCCAGAACGACCAACAAAACCCCAACTACCGAGTGCGACCCATGAATATTCTACCCTACGTCCAAACGGATCAGAAAAACCAACACCCGGGTTTCTAAGTATTTTTACTGCCGATCACGTCATTCTTGTCAGCTGATTGTAAAGCCGAACCAACTTATTCTGCCTGCTCCCCTGCGCGCTGTTCCTGCGATCGGAGAACCGTATGAACACATCGGGATAGATTGTGTGAGTCCTTTACCCAAAACTCGCTATAAATAGGAATAGTTGTCTTTTCACTATGATGTATGCTGCCACTCTACCCCGAGGCCACTCCTATGCGTAGTTTAAAAAGCCGTGGTTAAGGCTCTGATTAACTTGGTACAAAATCCCTCAAAGAAAAACCTCGGGTCGTAACATTTAATATGTATATTCTCACATTTTCCTACCACAATCATAACATCAGCACTCGAGTTTGAATTATTGTTTTTTTCCTGTCCTAATAGTTCGTGTACACAAGTCCTCAGCATCAGACGAGTTTTGCCATGCGTATATTAATTGCGCTGGGTCAAACATGTTGGAACGATTAATAAGAATAAATCTAACTGAATAGAATGATTTACTGCCAGCTGCAGATCAGTGATCCTAACCGGACAAGAAAAGTGTGAAAATGGATTACTAGATATCTCAGTATGATCTGTAGAGAAGCAAGCATTGTAGCAAAAATCCAGCCAGTCTCCAAATTCAGTCTAATAATCTTGTCAATCAAAACCTGACAATTACAACTTCAAGATTCTGCTAATACTTGTTTGTGCAAATCGGTGATCTAGATGAGAAACACTACAAATACTTCAATAGGATAATTCAATTGGTATATAAGTGACTAATTAAATGATTACTTATTCAGTATTAAATGATTCAGTATTCTGATGTTACAAACATCTGCACACACAGAGCATTCCAGGGGTTTGTCATGTTTCTCCCAAGGAATATGCCCCACAGCGGGAAAAGGAATACAGATGACCAGCAGGGGTCCTAATGGGGAGGTCACAGGCTGAACTCGCAGGAATAACACGCCCATGCTCTTAATCCCTTAAGCAATGTATTGAACCTCAAATACCCCAATAAAAATATCAGGCTATAAGTGGGTAAAAAAAAAGTACTTAAAGTCCATAATTCCAGAGAAGATGAAGCACAAAGTGACCCATTAGTTACACATTAAATATATTTTACAAAAGGATAATGCTCATGTTCACAGCAAGGAAAAAAAATATAGTGTCCAAATTATCTGTGACTTTTTATTATTCTGCATAATTTCGGGGTACTCTCACACTCTGGGGAATCGTGCAGCATTGTGTAGAATGTTCTGGGGGCCCGGCACGTCAGAGGCCCAGCCACTTCAGGATATAATAGTTCCTCTTTCCCACCCGGAGAAGAGTTAGTCCATTGGTCAGGATGTGCTGTCCCCTGATCAGCACCTGCTCGGGGTTGTGAACGCGGTTATGGTTGATCCACACGGCTCCCTCTGACACGATGCTGTACCTGCCCAGACACCATGACCCTTTGAAACTCAGAACTATTTCTTTTTGACATTTCACATTTGTTTGTTGACTTAAGGGAAAAGGGACATATTCATTTTGTGGTGCAAGAATGGTTCTCCAACTTCTGAATTAGGCCTCTCAACCACATCATAAATATTAAAAATATAAACGAAAACACAAATTTGTATTAAAGAATGGCTGTAAGGAGAACCGACCCAGCATTTGGAAATCATGCATATTTATCTTCCTTCTGCCTTCCACAGTGCGCCATTCCAGTGTTATTTTGTACATGCATTTATGAGTTTCTCTACAATGTGCGAGTAGTTGACAGGTTGGCCGGCACTCACCCCCTGGTCCCATCAGGGATGGCCTTGGCCTGCCTGCAGGCTTCCAGTACCGTGGTCCCAGGTTCAAGAAGCAGCTCTAGGAAAGGGGCCTCCTTGAAGAGCTCCTGTAGCTCTGCATCACTCATCTGCTCCAGGGCCTGCAGGCTGTCATGGTAGAGCGCGTTGGTGCACCTGCGGAGGCAGAGTGTCGTGTGTCCACAGACACGCACATTTAGCTTTGGTCCGTTAGCTGCCACACGGTAACGCGAGTGGCTGGAGAGCGGACGCTTAGTGGGGCCGTACCTCTTGGCGCTCTCCAGGCCTTCTTTGCCGTGGACTAACTTGGTGACCTCAGCGGCCAGGCGTCTCTGCGCGGGCCGCCTCCCTGGGTCCCGCCGTTGCTGCTCCATCACGTGGTCCACCTCAGCCAGAGGGAGGAAGGTGAAGAGCCTCAGGTACCTGTGGTAGAAGCATCATTGATAAACCAACATCCTGCTGGCATTCTAGAGCTATGATGCAACCTTGATGAACCCTTAATAGCTTTACAATAGCAATTCTTCCTACAGTAAAGTCACCTCAATCATTATTAGTAAATCAGTTACTAAGTGCACTGCATCATAAACCCTCCAGGATCTGAGTCGGACAGCCCCGTTTCCTGATCTTGTATTACTCTCTGCCTTGTCGTTGGTTTGGGGTGAGGAACTTGTTCCACGGAGGGCCGATGTGGGTATGAGTTTTTAGGATTGACCTCTCAATCAACCAATAATCAAGCAGTGGTTCTCTGCTCCAGTTCTGAGGACCCACTGTTATTGGCTGATTGAGGGGTCGTCCCAAAAACCGGCACCGGCTCTCCGCGGAGCTGGACGCACATCCCTCTCATAGATGGCTACAGGTAATGTCTGGAGGCTGTCATTACTGTACCAGGGGACATGTGGCAAAGTATTAGAAAAAGGTGCCTTTAATATTGTGCAGGTTATGTTTAATTTTTGTTCAGTAAAACACACTACAAGCACGTTAAAACGAACATCTTTTCAAAGGTAGGTGGGTTTCCTATTATTACTGGAGTTATTATATGAAACAGCTGTGCCAAGAATAGTATCCTTAAGTACACTGCTCAAAAAATTAAAGGAACTCTTTTTAATCAGAGTATAGCTGGGGGGGGGGTGTGAGTCAATGTAATTAACACCAAAGTAGCTGAAAATAAGAGGTGCACTAGATGGGCAACCCTGATGATGTCATGCCCTGATGTGCAACCTCCCTAATGAGAGGTTGCACAGGTAGTCCGACTCCTCCAGGATGGTGCATCAATACAGGCCATTGCTCTGAGTTTCCCAGCACAATCTCAAGGGCATGGAGGAGATTCCAGGAGAGGGACAGTTACTCTAGGAGAGCTGGACAGGCCCACAGAAGGTCCTTAACCCATCAGCAGTACCGGTATGTGCTCCTTTGTGCAAGGAGGAGCAGGATGAGCACTGCCAGAGCCCTAAAAATGACCTCCAGCAGGTCACTGGTGTGAATGTCTCTGACCAAACAATCAGAAACAGACTTCATGAGGGTGACCTGCGGGCCCGATGTCCTCTAGCAGGCCCTGTGCTCACTGCCCGGCACCGTGGAGCTTGATTGGCATTTGCCATAGAATACCAGAACTGGCAGGTCCGTGACTGGTGCCCTGTGTTTCTCTCAGATGAGAGCAGGTTCGCCCTGAGCACATGTGACAGACGTGAAAGGGTCTGGAGAAGCCATGGAGGCATGTATACAAGTACATGGGGGCCATACAAACCACACCATGTTACTGCAATGAAATCTAAACAAAATGGACCAGCCTGCTGCATCATTATTCCACTTTGGTTTTCGGGGGGGTCTTTGAATTCTGCCCTCTGTAGGTTCATAATTTTCATTTCCTTCAAGCAATGTGACATCCTTTCACTCCTAACACATCACCCAGTCTGTATCAGCATAGACATCCAGCATGATTTCTTTTCCATTAAGATCTGATGTGTTTTCAAAGTGTTCCTTTAATTTTTGGAGCAGTGTATAATAGACTCATGTTTAAAGGACATCTTTAAATAATACCTGCCCCTCTATTCTACAGGGATAGGCGCACCTACCTGCCCACACTGGCGTCAGGCTGCCGGAGAAAGTACTGGTATAAGTCAAAGGGTGATGTCCTGTCCCTGTTCAGCCACACAGCGTTGCCTGCCGTCTTGCCCAGCTTGTCCCCAGCTGAACTGGTTACCAGAGGAACGGTGAGGCCATACACTTCTTTTCCGGTCACCCTGTATCACATAAGTGGGTTATTCAGCAAACAACTAACGCATAATTCAGCACAATCGCACTGTCACGCCGATTTTCACAATAGGGGATTATATTAAACAGATTAAGCAACTTTACTTGTGAATAAATTCGTGTCCAGACATCAAGTTACCCAGCTGGTCGGTTCCTCCGAGCTGAATCTTGCAATTGTACTGCTGATTTAGGTGATAAAAGTCGTAAGCTTGGAAAACCTGGTAAGAGAACTCTGTGAGGCTCATGCCCTCCGGGCTTTTCAGCCGGGTCTGCACGCTGTGCCTGCTTAGCATGGTGCCCATGCGGAAGTGCCTCCCTACTTCAGATAGAAAGGAGATCATGTTCCACCTCCGGTACCAGCTGTCGTTATCCAGTACGGTCACCGTTCCGAGCTTGGGAGAGTTCTGGCAGAAGTACAGTTCGTGGTTGGTGAAAATGCACTCCAGACTCTTTCGTATGCACACGATGTTGCTCTCGATAACCTCCGAGGACAGCTGCTCCCTCTCGGCGGTCTTCCCGCTGGGATCTCCGATCCTCGCCGTAGCGCCGCCAACCAGCGCGATGACATCATGGCCAGCCTTTCTGAAATGCAGCAGCCCGATGATGGCCAGTAAGTTCCCCACATGTAAGCTGTCCGCGGTGGGGTCGAAGCCACAGTATACGCACTGCGGGCCGGTCAGGAGCAGCTGGGGAAGCTGAACTTGGGCGGCCGATTCAGGGAAGGCGTCCTTTAAAACACCCCGTCTGTTCAGCGCCGATAAAAGTCCGTCTCCGTCATTGGCAGAGGAGCGTAACCTGGTGCTAAAAGAGAAACCCGTGCTGACCTTTGTTAGTAAATATCGTGATCTACACGTACTAACACGCCAGCACACCGCCACTATGGGGAGCGCCATTTTGACCCAAGAAGGGGGTGTTGTGTTTGCGTCATATTCATAACGGCAAGTAAGGAAAGAAATGCGCCATCTACTGGATATAGCTGCATATTTACATATATTGGAGGTTAGCGAGTATATTTTAGATATATTAGGTGGTATTTACATTTACAGGAATTGGATGAAAGTTTACATATAATGGAGCCGGATATTTACAGACAACAATAAATTAGCCAGACGTTATATGACAGCATTTTCAAACACTAAACTTTGGTGTGTTCATCATATGCCACACCTCTTCCATATGCCATTTTCAGCGTTAGAAATATTGCTGTAGGTTCATCTGCAGCTCTGGGGTTGTTTGCAGCACGTTTGTTTTACATAATTACCGATCATAACTTATTCTCGTTTAAACACCGATTAAAATAACATAAATGTTTCAAATCAATACTCAACACTCAATTTTAATTTTTACGTAACATTTAATTATGCTGTTGGTCCTTGTATTAAGATGAAGTTTTAAGTTTGTAAATTTCCTCAGCAGATAATTAACGAGTTTACTAGATGACTGGCAAAATACATGAATAAAAGAAACAGGAGATGGCTTCCATGAGTCCTAGATCTTACAAATAAAACAAATTACTTTTCCTCACACGGTTTTTGCACATCGCACCATATAAGGTCCCACTAGGTTTCCAAATGACTTAAGTCGTGGATGATATTTTTTGTGAACTTTTCTTGGCCAGTTCGCTCCGGATTTGCAGGGGAAATTGATCCAGGTGCTTGTGCACACATGGAAGACAAAAACGTTTAGTGTAGAACAGGCTGCAGTCCTGAGAAAACAAGGTCAGACCCATTCATTACAACATGTATGGTTATTTTCATAACAATTACATATACAACTTGAAGTTAACATACCGTGCCAACGCAAACTGTCCTGTGACACACACTGCAGTTGGAGCCCAAAATGAGGAATTTGTCCCTGTTAGGACTAAAAGGATCCTTCATAACAAAACATTCTTCGAGAAGGCTGTGAGAACAGAAAATAGACAAAATACAGCACATCACAGACACATTCCCGGAGTGACAGCAATATAGTATGCATATTAACTGTATATATCTGATAGTGTTAAACCACGAAACCTAAACAAACGTGTTGCACTTGTAAAGTAATATATTTAAAAGCATTACATTTGGGTATAATATTTCGTAGATTCAATATTCTATCAGATCAACGTATCCCCCCACCGCCACACGCACACAATTGCCCTAGTGTCCGGGGGTTTCTGTCCGTAGTAAGAGAAGGAAGCTGATAAACCGCACAGCTCGCATGTGAACCGGCTCCCCGACCCTTCGGCAGCACTGCTAGTCTCCATGGGTCAGTTCATTTTATAATTAATCTTACAAATAAAGAGTAAATACTGTTCTGCGCGCTATTGTCTAACACATGTTTCGCTTCCGTTATAGGTTGCTACGGTATGCCAGAAAGGACAATATTGTTAGAAAGCGAACTCGTTTTTTGATTGTGGACTACAATCTGAAGGGGGGTGATATTGATTTAGGATGGCGATGGATCCCTAAGCTTTGTGATTACCGTGTTGACCCAAATGTAATACGGGTTTATTTTCTCAAAATTTGTCTGATAAAGTGGTGTCGTCTTATATTCGGGGTCAAGACAAAAAGGTGTAAAATATAATATTTTGTAACGAGCGTTTTGACTTACCGTAACATAGATTTGCCGTAATATTTCTTGCGTGAGCACAGAGTCTGAAAGCGTGAGCGTCACGCCAGATGTGTGGGAGCTGGAAGCCCAGGCAATGCATGTGTTTAGTGTGTATCCCTGAGTGTAAATACTGTAGTTGGCTTCCCTGCTAGAATGAAACCGATTGTGGCTGTTAATAAAGATAGCATTCGTTTTAAAAGGGTAGTCATATCAATCAATAACATGGCTGAACAATTCTCCGCAATACGTGTATTTACCCTCTTCACGTGCATCTACTGCATCGAAAATATTCTGCTACCTCAAGGGTTGTGGAGTTAGTAATATTTATTATGTACACCCCCCGCTCCCAAATAATAAATTTGTTCTTTGGAATGTTTACCGTTCAATACACTTATTGTAATTCGATTGCCTGTGGCTGCTGGTTAACTTAAGTGTTCTTGTAAAATAAAATATTTTTTCTTTATAAAGGTAAGATAGTGAGATGGTATTCCAAAAACTTCTTTTTAAAAAATGTATACGAGGTTCGTCTTATATTGGGGTCAATACAGCATATACTCTAAATGAAGTAACAGGTGATTAATAAATCCAAACTACTAACAGTGTATGGAATTCTTAATAAACCTACACAAGACATCCGGGGTATATATCTATCCTCATATATCTTGATTACAAATGATTTTTTTTTATTACACAATGAAACGTGATTCTCCTGTATGTATATTATGCTATTATTTCGTTTTTGATATTTGATACATATGGACACGCACACACACACCAAACTTGTAGTGAATAAAGGGTTGGAAGATGGAAGGATTAATGGACGGGCTCATATCTCGACATGTAAGCACAGATAGCCTTTCAAACATTTAATGTACGGTGCTACGTCCCGGCAGTGGTTTATGCATAAAATCGGGACTGTGGGTTTTGCCCCGTTATTCAAACTGAGAGCAGACATATTGTATGCGGTTCTGAAAAAACATCTGAGCTAGATACATGATATGGGGTATTAACTAAATTATACATTTTTATATTTGACCAGCTGATCATCTTCTTTTTTGTAATAACCGTTTATACAGCCCAGTTTCATTCCTTACTAACATCATTGTCGTGTTATTATACCCACTCGTGTCTGCTTCGGGGTTTGTTTCCACCAACAGTTAGTAAAGCTTAAATTATGCTTCACAATTGTGAATTTGTTTATTTGTTTAAATTTATTTAGTGATATAAAACAAATTATGCTTTTGATTACATGGCGAAGGACGTAAAATATAAAAATGAACCAAAATAATAACCAAAACCGAAAAAATGTCATAAAAAGTCATACAATCCATACAAGTCATTCAAACGTGCAAGCAGTCCATATATTGCTCTGGATATATATCTTCAGATACGTGCTTTTATGGTTAATTAATACGAAACATAAAGATAACCTCAGGCTGCTTTAAACCATATAAAATGAACGATCTGGATTGTGATGAAGTAATTGCGGTCTGCAGAGTCAACGGAAGCATACAGAATACAAACTACAAGAAAGGATGCTTTACATGAGCCAGCTGTGTGAATGGACTGACTGTAATAGAACAGAATTAAGAATGGATGCGGTTAGATAATAACTGACTGTATTGATTGAATAATAACAGTGGCTGTATTCTCAAGCTGATTGTTTTGATAAATAAGTCACAATAAGGCCATATTGGCTATTGACAGTAACTACTGTATAATGGAGGACTATTAACTTAATGACAATGACTATAGTTAATATAAGGACAGAATGAAGCATAGGATAGATTATGACAGACTGTGGCAGTAATAAAAGCCTTTTACCTGGGTTATGATAAGCTCTGCAAAATCAAAGTACAGCAGTGACTAATATGATGAAAAATTCAAAATGTGTTTACACATTATTTAGTCTGGGGATGTGCAGTGAAAACACTAGCTGCAGGAACATTGTCAGCAAGGGGATGTCAGTGAAAATCAAACACGATACAAATCCAACAAGTTCAGCTCATGGAAGGGTGCATACTCTTCTGAGCCGGGATTCCCTGAGTTAAGGATCCGATTCAAACTCAAAATAAGTCACTGAAAATTAAATGTCCAATGTGGCTGTTCTGCAGCACATTAAATACAAAAATCTGCCTCTGGAGACTCGGGTAAACAATGAAAAGGATGATGGGTCTTTCAAATCTTCCAACTGGTGCCCACCGCTCTCTTAAAGTGCATTGTGGGAATCACACCAAGAAAGTTGCCATGCCACCATGTGACACCAGTGCTTCAGTGGAAATCTTCTGTAGTGATATTAATTCTGTTTTATGAAGTTTGAAAAAGCACACATAAATCACCATCTATGTTGTATGTACAGCACCTGTCAAAAGTTTGACCATGCGTAGCCGCCTACAAAGGAGAGTGACAGCGTTGCATCCAATGACCTGGCCGCCTGATCTAAACACATTAGAAATGGGTTTGGAGTTTGACCAGAGTGTGAAGGAAAAATACCCCAAAAAAAGAGTGCTCAACATAAGTAGGAACTCGTATAGGACAGTTGGAAAAGCAGCCCAGGAGGCCACCTTGTGAAGCTGTCATAAAGGAGAAAGCAGAGGAAGCCGCTCCCCAGGCCGCCACCATATGAAGCTGTCATAAAGGAGAAAGCAGGGGGAGCCGCTCCCCAGGCCGCCACCTTATATACACCTATAGAGAATTAAATAGACCTTTTTATGGGTGTGTCCATACTTTTGACTGGTACTGTGCACATTGCAGTAGGTATTAAATTAGCATACAGGGATGCACATTAAACTATGAGTTATTAGTTTTAACCTTGTTTTAACCAGCAAGGAAGTTTGTGTAAAAAAAGTACCTTGTGCAGATTGTAAGGACAGATATTAGATTTAAACTCATCATAGATAGTCTTCAGCATTGTCTGGAATCCAGGTGCAATCCTATTGGTTATAATTAGACTTAGCATGCACTCTCACTGGTTCTGAAGGTCTGGGAAAGCACTATGGCTATCTTGCATGTTTTAAAGGTTTATCATCAACATTTTCTACACAGCAAATGGCTTTTTTTCTGTAATAGCAGAATTGACCACATGTGGTCCAGTAGGTCAGGACAGTGTGGTGTGATCAGAGCACCAGATAATCATACTGGCAAGCTGGAAATGAACAGATTATTTGCCTATAGCCAGTTGGGGTAAATATGTTAATACATTCAACTATTTAAAGTTTAGTAAAACTATGCAGCGTTTTTCAGATTTTGTTGTTGATCATTGATGTTCCAAGAGGTGGGGGAAGGGGTTAAGGTAAAGGTACTGGAGATACCAAGAGTGCATCAAATGTGCATGTAATGCATCAAGCACACAAGCACGTTTGATTGGGAGAGATAAGCATCAGGTAGGTTGACTGGCTAATCCAGGTGCAGAATTGTGAATCATGCCCACTTGACCAACAGTCAACCTCTCGTCCAAGTACTCATTTATACACCAAAACATTTGATCAGTCACTTCACCACTTCTGGCTTTGTGCGCCTCTCTGATTAAATTGATGAATATTTCCAGTCTCTAGCCGTTTTATTTATGGAGGCATGACATTACAACCTTGTCAGGAAGTTGTAAATGCAGAACTGCATGTATTCAGCATGGTGTAGAACCCCAAAGATACCTGTGCCATACGAAAAGCCCTGCAGCTCATGCAGCACTCCTGTAGGCTAAGCTGTTGATCCCTCCATTCAGTACATATCCCGGTAGATCTCCTGCAGTAATGGGTGCAGCGAGGTATCCTCCATCTTCTTGATCTCCTGCACCAGCTGAGCATGCTCGGTCACCAGCTGTCGCAAGTCGGCCAGCTTCTGCAGCAGACGCGGGAAGAGGAATGCATCATCCGGGTGGGTGGTCTGCAGGTGACGTTGCAGCACTTGTGCGATGGCCTCCTGCAGATGTTCAACACACGTCGGGTTTGCCAGCCCTGGGCGATCTGGGGGGGTGGGGGGGGGTTACTATGTCAGAGAATGCTGAACAGCTCAGCGCTGACCTACAGATATCGTATTAGTCACTGTTGTGAGAAGAAATTGTGGGTCTCAGTAACAACTGTCTGGTACTCCCATCTAATGTGTTAACTCTCAGTCTACTCAATCCCATCCTACTCTACCTCATTCAACCCAACCCAATCCCACCCTACCCTACCTCATTTAACCAAACCCAACCCAATCCCACCCTACCCTACCTCATTCAACCAAACCAAACCCAACCCAATCCCACCCTACCCTACCTCATTCAACCCAACCCAACCCAATCCCACCCTACCCTACCTCATTCNNNNAACCCCACCCTACCCTACCGCACCCACCCAACATTTCCCTACCCTAACAAAACCAATCCAACCCAACCCAACTGCTTATCCAGTGCTGGGTTGAAGGGAAGTTGGATCGGGAAGCACAAGGCATCTGAATGCTCTTAAAAGTGATGTCCTCCAGAATGGTGTCCTGGTGTCTACCCTCAGTATGTCTGTTTAGCTTCCTGTGACTAACATCCTATAATGCCTTATACTTGTGTTTCCCTGTATATACTCAGATTATCACCATGATCTAAACACATGGAGTGGTTACTGAATATGGATGTATGAATAGTTTTCGTATTAAGAATAATGTTATTATAGCATAATCGATCAAATAAGAACAGGTACTGAATGAATGAACAAAGACATTGAGGAACATGGAAAATTGAGCCTATCATATGAAAGGAATGTTTGCTGGCACCTGAACAGCAGATGATCATGGCGATAAAGAGTGCCAGGTCACCGTCATCCAGCTCCAGGGCATTGAACTTGACGGCAAACTGGAATTTGGGCTCCATCATGTCACTGAAGGGCCGCCGCAGGCTCCTCAGGAACTCGCGTGTAACAAAACCGTTGCCATAGGCGACCAGCAGCCCATCCTTGTTCATGCAGGAGGCCAGCATGGTGAAGAGGGCCTCATAGACACCATACTTGAGCAGTGTCACCTGGTCGTTGAGATCCAGAGAGGAGAAGCCTGGTACGGCCTTGGCGAACTCCGTCAGCTCCGTGACAGTCTCCACAGAGGTGCGCTGGCAGAAGTTGAAGATGCGCACCTCCGCCTCCCCGGTCCACGGGCCCCCGGCCTCACCTGGCAGCTGGGCCAGCAAGGTGCGCTCGGCTAAGAGCAGCGTCTCCATATCGTGGATGACCAGGGGCTGCTAAGAGAATAGAAACTATTAACAGCAGCGTGACCTTGAAGGCACAGACCAAATCAACCAACTAAATAATGAGAATAGCTATATTATGGCCAGGTCAGGGGTTCATCAAGAAACCTGGGACCAGATGGGACGCTACAAAACAGAAGGCCCCTCTTGCAAAGAAGCCTCTGTGTCCAACCAAGGAAGGACATCTGGCAACATTTTACCTGAGGGGGCAAAAATATTGTAGCGGTACTTACTTATTAACCAGGAACTAGTTATGTACTGATCCCATGTTCGTTCATCATTAATCAGTCATAACAGTTAATGTATCTCAGGTAGTTACTAATATTTATTCATGATTTGTACTTGAGTAGTAACTGAATTACTAAGTTACTTGTCACCTAAAGCAGAATATTACCATTTCAAAAGCAAGACTACCTCCTGGAAGTTCTTCCCCAGAAAAATGAACAGTAAAAGTAAAAGGATGGGAATTAGGGAGTTACTGAGTCTTATTCAGACATAATTGAACTGAAAAGATGTGCTTGACCCCTGAGGCTTACAGGGGCGACTCAAACACTAAACACATCTGTAGTTCCTGATGAACTTTCCTGGTCATTTCTCTGCTCCTAATATATTGCTTTGCAAAGCCAAATAACCAAAATAAAAAAAAAATCACAGGATGACTTAACACACTCCTGTAACCCACTAAGACGCATCGATGCGCTCGCCCTGCCACAAAGTCTCACAACTAACTGCGTACTGGTGTGCTGGACCGGCCAGATAGGATGACTCGAGCTTTAGACTTGTTCATGCTGAAGTTCTTCAGGTAGGCCTCACAGATCTGCTTGCCCAGGTTCTTCTGCTCAGCCGGCTGAGGGTTCCCCGCGTGCTGCTCCGCAGGCTGAAGTGTGACCGCAGCCTTCAGCTTCAGCTTCTCCGCCTGGGGAATGCGTCCAAAGCGGATGGCTGGCGGGAGGGAACAAACTCATTTAATTACCATTCGCTAGTGATCAGGGGCTTTCATTAAATCACATGGTTATTATACATTATGCAACACAACTGCCTAAATATTCAAGAATGCTTAACAACACAGCTTAAATTGCTTCCCCACTATAATACTTTTGTTGATATTAGCTCTTGTGTGTGTGTTTTCCTACAGTAACAGAATTTGTCATGCACATATACGTACTACCACATGCCATTGCACTTATTGACAACCTGTCCAGTAAGGCTTGTTGTGATCCATAGCCAGGCCACAGGGCACGAGGTAGGGTACACCCCCGACATGATGGCAGCCAATCACAGAGCACGGACAGACACCCAAACAGGGTTATTTAGAGTGAATAAGCCAGCTGAACTGTATGGTTTTGGATGGTGGGAGGAGACTGGATCATCAGAGCTCCAGGGATGCGAGGTGAGCCTGCGAGAGCTGGCGATTTCACAGGCCAGCACTGACCCCAGGGTGGCGCTGGCGATTTCACAGGCCAGGCTCTGCCTTTTCCCTAGTACTGTTCATGGCAGGGAAACACATTTTTGCCGTCATGGATACACACTGGTGAGGCCAAGTTCATGTGAGGTGATATCCAGTACTCACCACATAGGGTAATGGTGATATCCAGTACTCACCACATAGGGTAATGGTGATATCCAAT
>JAODKF010000068.1:30880491-30906988 GCA_026779585.1 Mormyrus proboscirostris | reverse complement strand
CGTTGTCCCTTGAAAAGATATAATAAAATATTTACAAAAATGTGAGGGGTGTACTCACTTTTGTGAGATACTGTATAAAAACATAATATTTATGCTAATGTATTAAATTAAAAAAATAATTTTATCAACATACTGCTTAAAGTGCTTGGTAAGCGATGGAAATGAACGTGATTCCATGCCATGAATGACAATGTTTGGAACTATTCACCGTCCCCGTGACCCGGAAGTTTCCTGGAAATTTCTCTAGCATTTTTTACAACTGGTCATCACTCTTTCTACCGCACCGCTATACGTAATGCAGCATAAGCGCGCCGCGCGACAGTAATCCGCGCGACATAGCGTTCACGGAGCACTACATAGTTTTGTGAATTAAATGAAGCACCAAAGCAAAGAATTTGCAGAGGACTTTTTGTAATCGAGTTGTTCGAGTTGTAGCTCTACTGGTGAGGATTTCCTTTCTGATTCCTCATTAGCGTTCCCCAGCTTTGTACCCTGTGTTGACTGGGATAAGCTCCAGGTTCCTCCGTGACCCTGACCAAGATAAGCAGCTAAGATGATGGATAGATGAGTATCCCCTTGCCTACATCAGTCATCATCTCACCTTCTGAATTCTATCCGACTTGACAACACTTTTCAGCTGCTAACTTTACCTTCATTTATCCAACCATCCCACCCCACAGTGTAAAAAAAATAAAGTACATACTTCTCCAGGCAACCTGATCATCTGACTAATTTTCCTGCCAGCGGAACATAACAGATCTCAGGACCAACCCTCAGCGCCTTCCACTCTTGCAGAAGATGACTTTGGCAAGTACTTTAGAAAGATTGCAGACTTCAGCACTTCCATTAGAGTGGAACCTCCCAAAACTACTACCCTTGAGCCCCCTCTATTTTTCTTTTGCTTAAACCCTCTGAGCCTCTTGTATATCAGCTTTCTAATCACCAAACATCTCCTCACATCAACCCTCCTTTCAACAGCTCTTTGACGATTAGCTGAAATTGACAGAATAGACATTATTTTGGCACAGCATGAGCCGTAATCACCGTGATGATCACCGTGTCGGCACACTGCCTGCGCAGGACCCTTGAGGCAAACATTTCCATTTGTTCTGATCCCACGCACTGCCCTCAACTGACTGATATAAATGTGATGCTGTGGGGTTGATCAGCAAGACTAAATTATGCAGTTACCAGCATGCTTTGCATCACACTTTAAACAGTAAATCAATATCTGTATTCGGGCGTTTCTGTTGACAGTAAATGTCTTGATGATGTAGTGCTTGATGTGGAATGCGTGTGTTTCGTTAGTGCGTAATGGTGAATGTCATAGCAGTAGCACAGACAGGCCTCCCTATTAAACCAGAGATTTTAATTAAGGCTGAAAATGGGTCGACATCGATATTTTAAATCTATGCTTCAATCCATCATGACAAAATGTTGAACCTTTTTGATTCCCTATAGGGGGTAGTTTCCTATCACAATAGGAGTGATTCAAATGATCACAAAACAAAAAAAAAAGGTGGTTTTACACTGCAAAGTTTCGATGGTGTACTATAGGGGCACTAGTACTATGCACAAGCACCTGCTATTCTGGATGACTGACTAATAGAGTAGGCAAAACCACCATAAGTATTGTCGGTTCATATTTTTTAAATTACCATTAATATGGTGAGCTTTTTAATATCTTCTATGGTTGTAGCTACTAAATACACTCACCATTAAAGCCAAAAGTTGCATGCTACCTTAGAATTTCCAGTAAATAAGTATTGCTAAAAATGTTTAGGCTAAAATCTGGGCTTATTCTACACTGATGGATATTGCCAGTTTGTGCGTTCATGCGCCTTTTTTCTCGTTGGGGCCACTGTTGTTACCGTAAGCTAAAACCGAAATGGAAACAAACAAAAAAGAATATAATGTGTGAACTGAAATAAATGAAAACTATATTTACCAAAAAAAAAAGTGTCAAACCTTATTCTGCAAAAACTACCACCACTCTTAGAAAAGACATGTGGTCGCTCAGCTGTCCCCATCTGCACCGCCGCCTCAGTGCTTATTGTTTCAATCATAAGCATAAATTTTGGGGGTGATGGGGCAGTTGTAACCCCCCCCCGGGTAGTCAAAACCAAAACAAATACAAAATACAACCCTAAATAGGTTAAATGGGTGGAGGCACTACACCACCCCCAATGCTCAAGCCAAAGTTATACCCAAAGTTATACACACAAATAGCTGCATGCGGCTAACTGAATTTAAGAAGCATAAAGATACGCTGAATTTACATGGATTTCTCATTTTTGGGCATCACAATATGCATCTCGTTGCTATTGTAGGCATTCTACAAATCTGCTTATCGAATCGTGGGCGTAAGTAATGTCCGTATAGTGCTGAAAAGCTGGCGGCCATTTTCTAAAGCCCTGCAAAGACATCGTTTGTTAACGTTATTCTGTGGTCAGATTCAGTGGTCAAGTTGATTTTCTGGAGGAAAAGTAATTGTTTAAATAGAAATTGACCAAAATCGGTAGAATATTCAATAGATTATTCCATAGAATATTAACAGTAAGGCCGCCACTAAAGATAGTAATTTCCATTTTAAAAGAGCAGTCACCTCCATTCTTAGCATGACTCATACACTCAGCACAATATGTGGGTCAGCTGCATAAAACATATTCTGCACCCAAAGGGTTGTGACATAACATAGAACGAACAAAACAGTGGCATTGTTTTAAGTATGAGACAGACTGTACTCACCGATGCGTTCAATTTCATTCCGTCTGGACGTCATTTTTATACAACCACCTTAAGGGTTCACATTCTGCATTATTTTAACCAAGAGCAAGATCTGAGTGAAAACAAAGGAATCATTTCCACAATTAATGTTTTACACTAACACGTGGAAGAAGCACTATAGCCACTGCACTGAATTTGTAAAAACAGGGAAATGAACACAAACCTCACTGCTGTGATTTAAGATCAAAAGCACATTTCCCACCTATGCTGAATCACCCATCACTGGAACCTGAAAATCCAAACGCGTGTTTTTTTGTCAATTTCGTTTAATGCACTAAAGGGGCTATTTTGACCTCCAGAAAAATAGAAATGACAACCTGAAAAACTAGTGTCTCTTTCTTTTATATAAAAGATAAGCTTTACTGATCCCAAAGGAGAATTATAGAAAATATAGGGTTTGAGATGATTGTAGGTTTCAGATTTCAGGTTAAAAACTATAACCCTACCCATTCATCTATTATAATAACAATAATAACAATATAATATTTTATTATTACTACTACAACTTTATTGATTGAGAAATTCTTTTTTTACGCCTCCCTCAACTTGCTCTTTGTAGAGCAGGCTGTCCGCGAAGGGCAGCCACCTGTTGGGCAGGGAGCTGGGGGTTAAGGGCCTTGCTCAAGGAGCAGCAGACGTACTGAGGCTGTGTTTGAACCTGCGACCTTGTGATTACAGGCACACAGGCTTAGCCCATTGAGCCACACGCTGTAGTGGACATTTGGTTTTTGTAAATATCCTTCTCAGTGATGTAAGGAAACGTTTTTATTCCTGTTCTTCCATGTACACTAAAGAGGACATGCTGCGAAATTTAAAAAAAAAAAAAAATAATAAAATTTGAAAAAAATCAAAAATTGTAAGATGACTTATTTCCTCCAAAGACACATAAAATCACAAATAACCTAAAACTGAAGGACACTTTTCCTTGGGTCTCAGGAGGATTGAGCAATGGAGCCTTAGCAGGAGGAGAATGCATTCACTGGAGAATCAAAGTTCAGCAGGAGACACATCCTGATGCGAGATAAAAAGTTTACCAGGAGTGGGAATGCTTTGGCTTGCCCTTCATGTGATAGCAACCAAACAACACTCGATCGGGACACCACATGGTAACGTGGATATCCCGATTACTCCTGGCCATTTAGGCTGTTACGACACATCACGCCTCCCACTGTCACCCCATGGGCTTTGGCCGGCAAAAGCAAATAGCCGAGTAATAAAACAGACAGGCTTCACATCCGAAAAAACAAAGATGGGACATTGGAAAAATCACACAAATAGAACTTCACATAATCATTCTGGGACTTCACATGATCATTCTGGGAATGCTCTTTACACATATTCCATCTTTGAGCTCCTTTGAGAATATTCCGCCGAGGACAGGATTTGAACTGGCAACCTTCTGAGCACAGGTACAGAGATCGAACCCACATAGCCTCACACTGCCCCCCCCCCCCCCATCACTGTGTTCTACACATTCCCTCGCAACCTACAGTGATGTTAAGTATTTAGAGAATAACCATTTTACGGATCAAAGTTAGGAAAATGTCACACTGAGAATGGGTTCAGAAACATGACTGTGGCTGCAGACCTTGCACGTCAACTTACCTCTGAGTCCGCATGACGAGGGAAATGTGGAGAAACGATTAAAAGAGCCAAAGGGGGAGCAGTTATGCAACCCTTAAGAAGCTGAATTCAGAACATTCGAAGGAGCCGACATTGCCATGATGGAACAATGGGATATACTGCATTTGGGAGACGCGTAGAGTCAACACCCATCAAACCCCTCAAAAAACACACACGTTCCTTTAGCTAGACAAAAGGTTCCATTTATAGCAAAGGGTGCATTAGATACAATCATCCTGTACATGTTATGCTGGGACAAGAAATCACTCTAACATATAACAAAACCAGGAAGTGAAAAGAGCAATGGTTAGAACAGACGACAAACCATGCAGCCCCGAGCTTGCGGTCACATGGACTAAGGCATCCCTGAACTTGGAGCTACAGGCCGATGCAAGTTCGTTCCCGTCAGGCATTCCTACCGGACCTGTTTCAGAACCACCCCGTATTCTCATATCCCAGAATAAGGTAGGCTGCTCTCTCAGTACAATTCCACAGCCTGTCAGTCTCCTGATTCTCAAAGAGATGTGGTCAGACTCAGGTCAGCCAGATAAACGGCAGAGACCCTCGGCCGTGGCACAGCATAAAAACCATGTGTGCACAGTGCATGACTGTATGTGAGAACCTCTCTCCACACCCAGCAGATGCATCCGGACAAAACAAAGCATTGTCTGTTTTCCAAATGAATTCCAGCCAATAACAAGAGACCTTATCCAAGAGATCCACTTCAGGAAAGTGGTCGATTAAGCCACAACGCCGAGATCATTTTCCTCACTAAGCGGACCGAAGCGTCACTTCATCCAGTAAGCTTGGCAGGAACAAAGAAGTGTGCTGTTTGTAATGGCACAAGATGCAGTTTGATATCTTGGAGGAGAACACAATAATTTCAACGAAAAATTCTGTTTTTTGGATGGACAAACCAAATTAAATATTTGGGGGAGGTACAAATACTCCTCCCCCCCCCAGTGCCCCTAACTATGTTACTGTTACCAGTTACCTCTGATTTGTACACATCCATGCTGTTAGTTCGGCCACACATGCCCTTGTGAAAAAAGAATTTTAACGTCCAGGAAATTCAGCTAAATCACTGTAAACCCACAAATGATGCAAACCCTGCAATCTGAGAGGCGTTTTCAGGGGCAGATTAGACAGCACTACTAGAGGCAGGAAAAACTTCAAGATTCACATTTTTTTGTGACCAAGTATTTACAGCTTGGGGACAGTAAACAATATAAAATGAATGCTTCCAAGCAATAAACACTTTTTTTGTTTTAAGGAAAAATGGAAGGTAAGCTGCTGGTGACATTTTGCCACCAGGTGGCGTACTCACCACATTCCATTACAAATGAACTTCAAACACTAAGAGGTAAAGATGCCTTCACAGCCAAAGTCTATGCACTCTCCATTACTAACTTAACATACAGCAAACTAGTCACACTGCATTGCATTATAATGAATCACAATAATTTTCATTTCATACTTGCTTTACTGATCTGTTTGTGTATCAGTGGTCAACTGCACCGCATAACAATGTTGGATCATCATGTGCTGTTAGTTTTTTTTTTTTATCTTATGGTCTCTGTTCCTATTTGGTTAAACCAGACAGTGATTTGTAAGCAACAAATTCATGGTTCAAATTGTTTAAGTACAAATATAGCTGTACTATTTAGTATATGCATTAATTTTACATAATTACTACAAGGTCATAGCCACACAAGGCATATAGCACAAGGTGCAGCACACCCTGCTATGGTCTCAAAACACAGTAGGACTGGGGGGTCAAACTCCATTTCTGGGGGGCTGGAGCCCTGTGTACCTTGGGTCTTTCCCTGTGCCACCACAAATGATTCAGCTAAAGAGCCAAGTGATAATTAGCACAAGGAGTTGAACCATGTGCGTTAATTGAGGGCAAAACCAAAAAATGTGCAGCGCTCCGGCCGTGTGGGGCTGGAGTCGGACACCCCTGCAGTAGGACGACACAACCAAAGATGCATAATATGCAAAAAATAGTACGCATGGCCCTCTGCGGTCGTATGAAACGCATTATTGTGTAGGAAAGAGCGAACTTTCAAAACATTTAGCTCTCACGAAAGTAACGAGAGGACACAAGTGGTTTTCCTCACCGGCTTTAGGTGGACATATGCAAAGTAATGTTTCCAAGAAGATTATGCAAACTTCAAAATGTATCCACACTCCAAGAGTCTCCTGAAAACCACTCAAACGCTCTATACACAAAATACACAATACACAAAGATAGCTATTTCAGCTACACATTTATAGGCCTGTGTATCAAACTGTAATGACACACTTAATAGGTACAAAAATATGAAATACGAAAAGTGAAATTCAAAGTTTTGTAGCTACTTAACTAATATTCTTGAAAGCATCAAACACTCATAGGCACGTGGCACGGTATTTACGTATTCACTTATATAGTTTTAGTAATGTGCCACGATTTCCGCAGGATTAAAAGAAACTATGCTCTTTTTTTGCAGCCTGGAATACTTTATAACACCGGTAAAACCACGTTTTCATTTACAAACATTAAAAATGGTTTTATCTACATAAATACGGTGCACTGTATTTTTATAAAACATTTATATCTGGTATAACATTTTGAAATTATTATCAAATAATATATTAAATTATGCAAGGTGACATAATAATGAAATTATCTACCTTAAATTCAGTTTCCCAAGGCTTGTCAGTATTAAACTAGGAAGACAGAGAAACACTTATTGCCGGCGCACAGCCGCCACCTACCTCCTCCGCACCGCGCCGCTGTCAAAAGTGACGACCGGCCGCAGGAAGTGAAGCTGCGGGTAGTATTTGCAGGACGAACGGACACACGCGCCCGACACACCCCCAGACCCAGCGAATAGAAACATAGGGCCGGTGAAGGACCGCCCACTAACAACAACTTTTTTTTTCTTTTTTTAATTCCAGCAACCGGCACGAATAGCATCACATAGCATCATTTCCCTTATATATTTATAGTGACTATGCTTAAGCGATTCCGTTACTACGTGCAAAGCCTATATATGTTGGGTAGCATATACCTTTTTATGTTATAATAAACAGAAACTGACACAAGAATTTTTGTTAATGTATTGTTTTTTCATTTTCTTATAATTTTATTGCAAATATATATTCATTTGTTGAATCTGAACACGGCATTGTTCCGAATGAGCGGTTGGTTAGTTGTTTGGATGGATGGACATATATATTTTTTAATGACGTGTATATCATATTGCCGAGGAATCAGGTTACATAAATAAAAACTTAAAATGCACGTGACATATCATGGGTGAGGACTGAGAGCCTCAACGACCGACCAAGTAGGCCGGACGGATGATTGGTAGACAAACATCCTCCGGGCTCACTCCCTAACTAAAAATTATCAATTTAATTAGTTCTCTTAGTATAGTCAAATTCCTAAGACAACGTATACAATGACACCTAAGTATGAGTACATTTTTTAATACCCGAGCCCAAAGCTGTTTGTTATTGTAATTTTAGCACGCATAAAATAAGCCGGCTGCTGATTGCTATTGGAATACATGCAGATTGCAGGCAGAAATGTCAATGAGTATGATATTAGGAGGCAGTGTGCGATTTTGCAGGACCAGGGAGTAAATTGTTAACTGGAAACGGTTATGAGTTTGTAAATACTAAGTATAAATTAAACGCGGCGGCTGGAAGTTATTCGATGTAGTCGACATTTAAATTTATTGCACGGTACCGAGGGTTACAAGTGCCAGATTCAATTTAGTAGACATCTGGCACTTGAGTTTATTAATGAAAGGGGATATCGTTTCGCATCAAAGCAGGTCTAAATGTCTCGGTCGCTTCAATCAGTTCATTTAAGCAATGCAATTAATGATAGCAGAGAAAACAGCTAGTAGGCCTAAATGCAAAGCAAACGTGAACGTCCCATATGTCGCGAAAGTTAATGCAACAGGTATGCTATACTGGAGTCCCCACTAACTTTTAAGCTTACACAGCGAAGCGTTCAGTGCGTCGGAGAAAGGCTGCCATGAAACCATACAATATAAAAACAGTTTATAAAATCAATATGAATTATAAGAACCGTCTTCTTTTTGGCACATGACGACATCGAAAATGAACAGCACTGACGAAACTTTCACCTATTTTATGACAAAATGTCCTTACGACGATAGCAAGGATACGAACAAGAAATAATGTAAGATTACATTAGTTTTAATAAACCCTATAAAGCTTTAATACTGTGGGGAAAAAAATTCTAGAATCTGAAATAATTGAGCGCTATCCACATCCTAGGACCTAGACCAACTCTATATTGTCAATTGTGGAGCGCGCAGTATTTGATTTTCAATGAACCTCAGCTCATTATGTTACAATTTAGACGGAAGCAACGTCACCTGGTCCTCCTGAATTAAATCGATTGCAAGTTACCAATACTTAACCTGTAAGAAGTTTCCAACCCTTCTATTCATAGCTTTCATGGCCGCTAGATGGTGTTACGAGTTTTCTTCAACTTACGTGCCTAAGTGAAGGGTACGAAGTAGCTGTCAGAACTTTTATATAATGTATTTACACGCCGGCAAAATTTAACAATCAGTCTTTGACTCCGCATTTATAGGCGTTTACAAAACAATGCCCTATTTACACTGCTCAAATGTTTAAGGGGCGACGTGTAACTGTGTGCTAAAGATATGTGGATCGACCCTGAAATATCAATTCTTTCTATCAGCATGCTTCATTTTGAGAACCCATTCTAACCATTAAATGTATATTTTTTTAACCCAGTAATTTAATAGCTTGTATTATTATGGGGAGTTCCAGGCAGGTCCACCCCCAGAAGAGAGGAGAAATAGCATGAGTTTCAGGGGCCCAAACAGTAGGAACCACCGCCCTCCCATGCTTGGCAAATTTTATCGGCAGCTGTCACCAAATGTCACTATCTGTATTAGGATGTCAACTTTAATATTACTTGGTATCAGATCGAAAAGAAAATAGATCATGTTGCTCTCACTACTCCGTGCTTGCGATTCCGTGGTTGTGGGTAGGAAAAATGTGTTCGTTGCACGGGCTCTTCACGGTAATTAATTGTTCCAGGGAATTGGTGAAGTGTCGAAGCACAAATACTTATTATTTGCAACTGACTTGTCTTCTTTTCCAAAATATGTACTTCACTGAGTAAGTTAAAATCGGTGTACTTTTACTTGTATAGGCTTGAAGGGCTGTAATTTTAAGATTTCATTAAAATTCATTTGTTGACCTTGTGATCATGTTATAGATAAGAATAGAGTTATAAATACGTGATAATTCCACCCACCATTTTATGATGACTTCTTGACTGAGCTCAGAGGGGGAAATTAACACAGTAGCCAGAGACAGAGCTTATAACTCACAGCCACACTGGCCTGGTGGGACCTGAGAAAGGGACCATGTGCATAATGGAGGACAGATTTTCTTTTTTCCCAGATGTCCATACCCCTGCCTGAGCCTTTTTCATTTACACTGTTTGCTATGTGCTGTAAAGGTCATTTTATCTACACTTACAGTGTATGGATCTCTTTTAATTTATAGAAGCATTTAAATGCAGTTTTTTTTTTTTTACTTGTGTTGAAAAGTTTTAATTTTTTAGAATGAATTGTACAATTTGTTGTCTTGACAATGCAAGCTGCTTGTAGTATTACCCTCCTCTCCTGTCCCACTTGAGCACACTTACTTGTATTCTGTAGTAAGGCTGTTTGTTAGCATGTATGCAGAATTCCATGCAGTTTCGTTATATTTTATTTTTTTTAGTTTTGATATGTAAGCCAACAATGAACCATGATGCGCTAAAGTCAAACAACACTCAGTTAATTTGGGACTTGAAAATTTTTATTTTCAGTTCATAAATTTAATGCCGAAATACGCTTTTAGGCAGAAAACATGGTTAACCCCACAAAGAAAACTGACTTACTGTAAAAAGCTGTGGTCCTAGTTCACAGGGCAATTCATGTATATCTTTCTTAGCAGCCTGGATGAAGAGAATTCACAGCTGTCCAGCTCCCAGGGCCCTGCTGCACCGCTGCCCTTCAGGGAAGGCAGTAGGTTGTATAGTTATCTCCTGATGGGGCAAAATCACTACCCTGAAACCACACAACCTACTACCTCACCCTGTGAGAACATCAGTAAGGGGAACAGGGGCCTGAACGCGAGGCCCAGCTTAATGCACGTGAAAGATCTTCCACTTTGTCCCAAGTGTCCGAATAAACACTATCGGGAGGTTGAAGTTTCTTCCGTCTCCCAGCAACTCTGTATTAAAAGAGCAGAATCCAGCTCACAGAGTCAACTGATTATGAAGCACTGTCCTGTTTAAGTGATATTATTTTAATTTCCTAACGAAGAAAGAAACGTTAGAAATGGAAGTGAATCCAGTTCTCCTGACGACTGTTGAAGTCAGAAACAAGCAGGTGTGTTCCAAGCTTCCGTCCAGCGATGACATTACAGCCACTTCAGGAAAGACAGTAAGTTGTATAGTTATCTGACAGGAAGGGTGTGACCCTAAAACTATACAACCTACTACCTCACCCCAAAGGACAGTTTTTCAGGAGACATGCAGTCAGGCTCCATCCAGCCAACTGAGGAAGGGGTGACTCACCGACCAGAGCCAAACAGATATCCAGGCTGCAGTCCAAGACCAACAAGGTTTCTTACCTGAAAGCCAGAGGTTGGAGCATCGTAAACACAGCACGTTACAGATGCTGGTTCGTGGTTCCCTCCGCAAGCAGAAGGTGGATAACAGGCTCGTGTCCTCAACCGCCCAACTGTTTCCATATGTGGAAACAGGACTGTCACAGTGTATTATCTATCATGTGGTGCATGCGCAATAATCACCAGAGCCTTAGATGATTTAGGAAACATTTGTCTGGACAAACATTTGTCGGTGCTACATGGACGTTTGCTTACTGGTAAGCAGATTAGTAGGGTGCCTTAAATAGTAATGAAATGCGCATTGTGGCAGCTGCCTGTATAAATTTGGTGTATCCTTATGTTCAATAACCATGTCGCATTGCAAAATCTGAACTGCAAAAAGTGCCACCTCAACACCAACATCTTCTTTATCCATATCTCCTCTTTCAAAAGATGTTCTGGCTGTTGAGCTGTCCCTTTCTTCACTGTCACTTCAGTCCTTACTGCTTCCATGATTTACCAAAACGGTGGCATGTGCTGTGCTCTGATAACCAGATTTAATAAACGTAAGGTAAACGTCCATATAGACAAATGCCTGGACAAATGTTTCACCCGTCATCTAAAGCTCTGGTGATTATTGCGTGCGCTATATAATCGTGATTACATTGTGACATGATCGAGACAACACTATGTGGAAAGTACGGGAAACAGGTTTAAGGCAGTAGTTGTCATTAATGTTAATGTGTTAATGCACGGTGGTGCTGTGGTCAGCCCTGTTGCCTTGCATCTCTGGGACCAGGGATCAAGTCCCCCGCTATGACTCCATTTGTGTGGAGTTTACATGTTCTCCTGGGGTTATTCTGGGTGCTTTCACCCCCCCACAGTCCAAAAACATGCTGAGGTGAACAGGAGTTTCCAAATTGCCTGAGGATGTTCCTGTGAGGATGTTCCTGTGAGTGTACCCGACAATGGGTTGGCACCCCATCCTGATCCTGCATCGTTTGCTGCCCTGCACTTGTAGCCTCTGGGAAAGGCTTCTAACCCCCGCGACTCTGCAGAGGACAAACGGTTATAGAAAATGGATATCTGGATAATAAAGGCTTGACTAAGGGATTCAGTCATGCTGTACACACTCACATATGCATATGCATGCATTTAAAACAAATACAGGTGTACATCGGTGTCTGTGCACCCCACAGAAGTACAGAAACAAGCACATGCAATAATTGCAGGAAGAAGACTAGTAACAAGGAGACTGGGAAGAAATGACAGTCTAAGCCTTTACAGGTGAGCATCCCAGCCCTCCGTCATCTGGGTTTGGTTCCAGGGGAAATGCGTCATTGCAGTACGAAAGAGCAATGCAGCCTGTTTCTACGGCGGAATGAAGCAAACTAAGATGTTACTTACAAGGTTACCATAGAGCAGAAGCCTCCAATCACAGCGTGCGTCAAAGCTATTTACTATACTGTTATTTACAAAAGAGCATATGATGATAAATGCAAATCCTATTGGGAAAATTGACAACACATGGATATGCGCATCTTATACAGTAACATGCTATTTTGCACCTTTTGGCTGTTTCAGATTTAGCACAGTTTCTATAATAAGCACATTCTGACAGGGAAAGTCCCTCATTCAGTATTTGCTGCAGATTTTTATGAAATGTTGCCTGACACGCATATGCTCAAGGTTGCTACGCAGAGTGAGACCACCTAGTGGTTGACTACAGGGCTGCAATGTGGGAAACACTGTTGCTAGTTACCTGGACTGTGGTTTACCTCAGCCTTATGGCTTAGGCTTGTATCAGACTCTCTAGTATAAGCAAAGAAACACACACTGCTAAATTATCTAGTTGAGCAGGGGACACACAGCAACAGGATGTGTTAAACTTTAGCTTTAAGTTCCATAGTCAATCTAACACCAATTCTATGACCTCCTGTTGCAGAAAATGTTTCTCATCTGCACAAATCACCTATTTGTGAAAAAGAAATTCTGAGTATAAAACTGCAGCAATGACCAAATCATTCAAATACGTATCTCAGGAGTCAACGCGACAGCGCGCTTTATTCAGTAGGGAACAGTAATCAAAGCCTGACGACTGGATCACACATCGGCGCTGCTCAGGGCTGTGGAGAGACTCTAAAGATCCGGTGCCCAGAAGTTAAAAATGGAGCATTCAGTCCCATTTAAGCGCCTACAATTCAATCTCTAACAATCTCTAACTTATCCATCTCCTGTTCACTGCCTTTAACAGCCTCTAACTCTTATACAAAACTTCTAACACAGTGCTTCTCAAACCAGTCCTCGGGGACCCCCAGACGTTCCACGTTTTTACTCCCTCCCAACTCTCAGGGAATTGGGAGAGAGCAAAAATGTGAACCATCTGGGGGTCCCTGAGGACTGGTATGAGAAGCACTGTTCTAACAGACCCTGAAAAGGCTATAACACGTACCTACACTTCGCCACTACCAGGCTCGAGAGGCTTTAATATCTACCGACTGCCTCTAACGGTCTCTGACCCTTGGAACGTTAGGTATGATGTAAATAAAAACAGAATGCAATGATTCACCACTGTGCTGTGTCCCCTCTTCTTTTAGCAACACTCTGTAAATGTTTGGGAACTGAGGACACCAATTGCTGGAGTTTTGACTGAGACAGAATGGAAAACTGTCCTGAGGTCCGCCGATTAAAAAATTCAAATGTTCTTTTGGAAATCATGGATGCTGCATCCTCCGAACTAAAGAGGAGAGGGACCATCTAGCCTGTTACCAGCAGACAGTTGAAAGGCCAGCATCTGTGATGGTATGGGGTGCATCAGTGCCCATGGCTTGGGTATCTTGCACATTTTAGAAGGCACCATTAATGCTGAATGGTATATGCAGGTTTTGGAGCAACACAGGCTGTCTACCAGATACGTTTTTCAGAGAAGGCCTTGGATATTTCAGCAAGACAAAGCTGAACCGCATTCTGTGCGTGGTACATCAGCATGGCTCTATAGTAGATGGACTAGACTGGCCTGCCTGCAGTCCGGGCCCGTCACCCATTGAAAATATTTGCTGCACCATGAAATGAAAAATCTACAAAAATCAACATAGGAGACTCCAAGCTGTTGAGCTAGAAGGGGTCAACGTTCAACTCCAGCAACTGGTCTCCTCAGTTCTGAAATGTTTAAAGAGTGTTGTTAAAAGGAGAAGTGAGGCAGCACAGTGGTCAAAATGCCCCTGACCCAACTTTTTTGAAACATGTTGCAGACATAAAATTCAAACTGAGCATATATTTGTCACAAAAAAGTAACATCATTTTCAAAATTTGATGTGTCTTTATTCTATTTTCAATTTAATTAATTTATATAATTTGCGAATCACTGCATCCTGTTTTTATTTACATTTTACACAGCGACCCAACTCTTTTGGAAACGAGGTTGTAAGTTGCGTACACACCAAGTCAACGGCAAAAAACTAGCAAAAAACAAGGTCGATGGATGTTTGGTTCCTGTCCCCTCCTATCAATTGTGAAAATTTGCTCTGTAACACACTGGCAATGACTAGAGGTGACAGTTAACATACAGCCCAATCAGAGAAATCTCCAAATAGCTTTGATGCGGATTCAGCATGCTCAATCAGCTAGAAGCACCAACGGCGACCAAACTTATCTGACTACGCTCTACAAACTGACACGACAGGCAGTCACTGACTCATCAACAGCCTGACAGCTTTTGATGGCGGAAAATTTGCTTCTTTTTTCCAGCTTTTACAGTTACATTGAGGAAACCCCTTTGCACCTCCAACTGTAACAATTCTGCAACTAATATCCTACCTTGTTTCTCCAAAAGCTAGCCACACTACCTCCTGTCCATCCCGTAAATCCTGCAGAAAGAAAACAAAAAGATTAGGATGTCACATGCAGATATATGGTTCTTCCAGTTACACGGTTCTTTCATGCTGTTCAGTAAAAGAAAATATATAACTCATAAAATAAATGTCTGATAATATATCAATGCTGGTCAAGTCATATTAGAAATTTTAACGCTGTAAACACGGTAACATTGCCTGTTGAATTAAACGCAAGACAACTAGTTCAAGACATTGTAATGAAAAATCTGCATAGATTCATTGCTTTTCTTTACGTCCAGAATAGGCAGTGAGAGGCATCTGCTGAGAAAGATCCTGCTCCGACTTTTCCACGCTATATGAGCCCTACCCATGGTTTCAGCCCCAACAAGTAGGTGCAGCACAGTGCAGCGATTCCAGCAAGTGGCACTGGCAACAACATCATCCAGCAGCAGCACCTCCAAGTGGCCAGCAGCCCCGTCAACAGCTTTAGCAACAACTAATAGGCCGAAACCCAGCTAACAGCTAATAACAGGAAACAGCTAATACTAACTAGCAGCCTAGGGTGTTCCTGAAGAACGAAACAGCCACACCAGCCACAGCTAGACATCCCAGACTGACTAGACTGCCCCCAGTATGCCCCCTCTGTCTATATTTATCCTCTGTGAACTTCCCTAGGTGCCTCATGGCCTCACAGCACTGATGGGGGGGCGGGGGGGGGCAGCAGACAGAAGAAATCTAGAGTGGCGTGCTGGCCAGTTTAAAAAAGGAATCACAGCCTCTCGTCTGGGTTAACAGTGGGGATAAACACCTATTTATAAGAGAACCAGCGGGCAACAAGGTCCAGTTACGCAAACGGGGCCAAAAACAAGCCCCAAATGGAAGTGGGTATCAGAGACAGACACTGCGGCCTCTCAGTAACCTCTGCCACACCCACGAGCCCAACAGGGTGACAAGGGGTGTCTCTCTCATTGGTGTATGCACTGGCCCATTCCTGTTCTGACAGGCACAGGCACAGACACCTGCAAGAGCTCAGGTCCTTATGAGGATACAGGGAATCAGCCAGGGCAGGACCCCTTCAGACCCGCACCTCACTGATTGTGAAGATGTCCTCATGAGTACTCCGTGAAATGGCTTGGTGATGATGCAGATTTTAATGCAGGAGGGCAAGAGGGGATCTGGAGAAGCACCCCAGGACCACGTGAAATGAAAGCTGAGGCAGCTGTGGCATGATCTGAGTGCGGCATCTGGGAGGGGGCACACTGCAATGTCAACTCCACCCTATACGTGACCCTCACTGAGCGTGCGACAGCCGTGCAACCACACCCTATACGTGACCCTCACTGAGCGTGCGACAGCCGTGCAATCACACCCTATACGTGACCCTCACTGAACGTGCGACAGGCGTGCAACCAGATGCTGCCGAACTATTCCGTAAGCCAGGCTGCAAATGGCAAACAATTACCCGCCACAAGATGGTCCAGAAGAGTCTGGCTGCCAGTTTTTCCAAAATGTAAACATGTCATAATCAATAAGTTTTGATGCTGCTTACAGACACTGTGACGTGGGGGAGTGCAGAGTGTTACAGTGGAGAAATGCATCCCGGCACATGTGCTAAGTTTGAGCACTGCAATTGAAAATAGGACAGTTTTAAAATTGAGGAGCGAAAAGACAAATGATCTTGCAGTGGTTTGTCTTTGCTAATAGAATCAAATGGCTGCAGTTGAGTCATTATATTCAGTCTTCATGTCAGTGGACGCCCAGGTTGATGCTCCTTGACGTGATTCATCCAGACGTTCAGGGACAGGTGGTCTGGAGGAGGAATGCCAGTATCACAGATATTACTGTCGGGACTGTCGCTAGGTCAACACTAGGAGCCGTTTTTCAGATGAACTGTTTGTATGGACATTGGAAATCTCACAGCTGCCCCCAGCTCTTCCTAGGGTGCTAAAGTGGGACCTCCAGAGCCCAGCAGCTCCAGGAACCATCCCAGATCTCTCTGGATTATCTTTACTAGGGGCTTGTAGCCAGCAGGAAGCAGGAGGAATTCTCACCCTGCTGCTTTCCCCCAGGGATATAAATACGCCTCCATCCTCTCCTTCTTAGTGCTGCCTCCTGTCTGTGACCCAGCAGCTTGCCTCACAACAGCCCCTTCGGCTCCCCCTTCAGTCATTCCTTCATTTTTTTTCTCCACGTCAACTCCAGAAATGACTACCGCGACATTTACCTTACGGCTGGGTCGCCAATGGATATCAAGCAAATCGCGACAGGTAGTCAGACAGATGAGCCAGTGAGACGGTGAAACAGAAAACAGCGACAGGACTTGCAGGGATGTACTGCAGTCTAACAGTCAGTTGTCATGCTGCAGTGTAATGACTTAAGCTGCTGACATGTTGCTGACAATTGATCAGCTAGTTTGTGAAAAAGACTGATGAGTAGCAGCCTCTTATTTTAGTAACAACGTCTGCTCCAGCCACACAAACACACATCTGCGGCTGGCTGTTTATAACCCCATATAACCCCGGAGCACCGGTGGCTAACACGTAGATACAGCAGTGTGCTGAAAAGCCCTGGCACCCTGGAGGTGAATCCTCAGCATCTCTCGGCCCGTCCCTTTGACTTGTATATGGAGGTATGTGGGTGAACTAGAGGCTTCCCTGGATGAAGGTATCATGATGCAATGGAGCCTCTCAGACTAAAATAAAAAGAAGCATCTAGTCGTGGTAGATGAGCGGAGATTATCGAGGAGGTAAGATCCCGAGTTCTAGGTTTGTCTAGGTTAAAGAGTATAAGCTCTCCTGTTCCAGTCCTCCAATTATACAGAAATACACAGAATAAGATGAAACTACTATGATGTTGCTACTTTGTATTACGATTCCTTAGCCCTATTGTCAGTTGACAACAATTAACCATTTAATTAACAGAGGCATCCTTTACACCCCTCGGGCTGCCCCCACACCCCTTGCCCCAACTCCCAGACAGCTCCAGAACCACTGCAGTCCTCCATCCCCCTTAATACCCTTTGTCTAAAAGCAATATTCTGGAATCTGGAGATTTCTCTCCCTTCTCCTGATACCTGGCTGCTCTGGCACGGAGACACAAAATGGAGGGGTGAGAGTTTGGGAGAGGCGGCCATTTTGTAAAAGCTCTTGGCGGTGGAGGTAAGCCCAAGCATAAGGAGTTTAGCGGTGGGGTGTTCTCGTCGGCCAAACATCCTGTTCCAGCGAGTCAAACTTGAAAAATGTCCTGCTGTGCTTCTCACATTCGGAATACAGAAAACAAAGGCACTCTCGTGAACAAGACCCTCTTGAGACATAACCTTTCCGGAAAAACAGAATCAACTCCAACTTCCCTGTGCCAGCGACAATTGTAATTTTACACTTCAATAAAGACAACAGAAGAAGAAAAAAAAAATTGTGTTCTCCTTTAGCCTGGAGAATTTAACATCCTCCACTTAGTAGTAAAACGGGTCTTCTATACAGAAAGAACGCTAATGGCTAACTCTAAGGTGCCCTTGTAGTACTGGTTTTATTGTCAAGGTGCTTACATTAGTATTGGAATTATCAGAGAGGTCTGCATATGACACGGTATTAAAAAACCCTACAGTGGAAAGAGCAGAGAAGAGCCAAAGATTGACTCTGCAACATTAACACCACAACGGTATCTAACTTTCATTAAGGCTACTTGCTAAAGCACCACCTTGTGGGCTTTTAGCTAATCAGATACAGAGATTCCGGGAGGCTGGCGCCCACTTTTTGGCCAAAAATGGCTTACCGAGGGAGTCAGGTGTCGCCTGTGGCTATCGTTGGTCACAGGACAGCATTCTTGCTCACACTCAAGTGACTTTAAATACCCATCATGTTTTCCTGGTAAGGAGATATACAAAAACTAAGCGAACATCTGAGCCACAAGTTACAGGACAATACAGGTGAACTCAGATGAATATTCACATCTACATTTTCACCACTTTCCAACAGTGATCAACTTCAGGTTTATAACATGGCCCAGAATCTATCTCCTCCTGTTCCCTTGTCCCATTACTTGCCTTTAAATGGCTGCCTTCCTTTACCACTTGGCCCATTTCTCTTCCTCATGTTCGGGAAACAGCCAAGGCCCCCTCGACACAAAACTCTGCGCCTGTTCATTTACATTTCTAAAAATTCTGTGAACTGTTTTATTTAAAATAAAACTTAATAACACAATTTAAATAATAATAGAACAAAATAAGCAGTTGTGCGTAATAACATTTATATGCAGTTCTGCTCCCAACCTAAAGTGCCGTAGTTTATAAATAACGCCTGGTGTCCAGGCTAATATTTAAGTAAATGTATTCAAAATGAAATGGTCCACATTTCACAGTGGTCAGCAGCTCAGGGTAATTACTTCCATGTGTAGACCTGGCAGACTTGGCCACGGCGAAATGTGCACATGCTTTGGTTTATCCCATCCCATATCGAATCCCTGACTCCTGTGGAAAAAAAGCTTAAAACAGACAATAAATATTTTTTTTGCAGTGACAACAAGCTGCCTGTAGTGGTCACTGTTACCTGCTTTTTTTTACGATAGACAAACCAAATTGACAAATATTAGCTTGCTAAAAAGTGGTGCCGTGACTCGGTGGATAGTGCTGCTGCCTCATGCTATTCAAGCTGCATAGGTTACCGTAGCACATAGTTATTTCATGCCAAATGACATCAATAAGTTCACTATTGTGGATGCATTGTGCTGTGATGAACTGGAAACCCATGCAGGGTGTTTCCCAGCCTTGTGCTCTATGTTGCATGAGACGGACTCCAGGACCCCCACGACTCTAACAACGGTTTAGTGATTATAAGTTGACAGTGAAGTGACTGCAGTTTATCTTGTGTGGGAAATTGCACTGATTAAAATGCACTTTCACTTATAAAAGCTTTGAATATGGCAGTGTGGAACTGCTTCTTCACTGGCTAATATCTAGTACCGTCATATACAGACTTACTGCTTACAATGTGAAGTATCCTTGATAGCTTACAGTATTACATTTAACAGTTTTATTAGCTTGTATATATTTCTGTGGTCAGCAGTCTAAGCAAGCTATGGAAAGAAAGACTCCACCCTAAATCCTCCTGGCTATAAGCCAACTGCTATAACAACTGTCAGACACTGCACTGTCTGACCACCTTGTTCATTGCAAGCTTTAGACTTCAAATGCCAGAGAGAAGCACTCTTATTGACAGACACATGCAATCATGAGACTCAAGCGGAATGAACCAGCTACCTGGCAAGACAAAAGAAACTATCTGGAACAAATAAGAAAAGCATTGAGTAGTGACACGTGCTGATCATGACTCCTTTAAAGGGTCCCCGTGTTCACCAGACAGGGAAATAATGAAAACATAAGTGACTCATAAAACAATGATTAATGAAGATAATGCACTACTACAGTATTTGCATTCCAGAAAATATTAACATAAAATATAACACAAATGGATCACACGCAATTTAGAACACTAGGCTGCAAACTGTTCGACCCTTGAATGAAACATTTTACATACTATCACTTCATTGAGCCTAAACTGATTAAGACTGATATCCAATCCACAATGTATTCCTGCATTGTGCCCTGCGTTGCCCAGAAGAGACTATAGACACCCCCTCCTCCCTGGCCAGGATAAGCAGTTGGTAAATTAAGATGTTTTTATGTTAAAATGAATCATCTTGAAAAAGAAAGGCCACGTTTCAGGGCAGAAGGAAGGTCTGACAATGTTCCAGGTCGAGCCTCATAGCTCCCAGCCTTTTGAAAGAAAGAGCAACATTTATTTTGACAAAATGATTCAAGGCTTGGTGTGGGCATCCACCGTGACAGCACAGCACATGGCACACAGCACAGGAGACGCTAGACCAGTCACCAAGCAGTGACATCTCACGACAGGAAAGTCAGTCTCTAAGCAGCAGGTTTAGCATTTGTGCACAGACATAAGGGACATGATACTGAGTTAGATAGTGAGGAACTCAGCCCCAGACATTGTGCACCTCTGGCTCAGATCTAAATTATTAGCATCTCGCTAACTAACCCCCTGGTAGAAACGTGGTGGCACCTTTTGTGGAGCTGGCCCTGCGCTTGCATGCCAGCTGATGAGTCAGCTGAAAAATGGCACGAAGGCATACGGTTAACAGGCTAGTCCGTCCATATCACCAGCAGCCTCTGTCAGGGAGGCCGTCAGCTGCCCAGCATTCAATCACACCATCCGTTCTCTTTAATAACTCTAGTTGATGATTAGCATACAGCAGCCTTTATTTGTCTGGACATTTATCCACGTTTATGTAAAAGCAGATTTCAAGACTTCCTTTAACTTTATTTTAAATAAATAAATAAAAAAATCACTGCTGTTCACTAGTAGGTCTCGTTTGATGGGTACTACAGTTGGGTGGAGTTCTGAATCCCGTTTGAATACCGATTGATTAACTCGACACTAACTGCTTGCTTATTAGCATCATGCTTTAATTGGTAAGAGTGACTAAACAAACAAGCAGCTCCCTTGGTCAGTTCAGTCCACTCCGTCTCACTTTGTTCGGTTGCCCTATTTTTACGCTGACGGCTCGAGTTGTGAATCCCAAGATCAGAGCATAACTCAGATGATACTGCAAGAACGCCATAAGTGCTTGCGAAAACCAAAGATTTGCTATTGAGTAATTTTGAATTTACATGGAATTATTTATGGCACTTTATTAGCAAAATCTTAATTTTAAATTTATTTATCTTTATTAATTTCTCACCATTTAATTAATACATTAATATAAATCTTAAGCTACTTTGCATCGGTAGAAAGAGCCCATTACGATGGAGTAAAAATGATACCAGTCAGCTTTGCCAATTATAAATTTTCTCAATATTCTAAAAATGTGCTAAATCAACTGAATTATAATCATTTTAAGTATACATGTTTTAATGTAAAAATAATAACAATAATAATAATAATGACATAAATCAATAGACTGAAAAAGCCCAGTTCTGTTTTTAAAAAGCAAGTAATTTAAGTGCTAATTTTAAAAACTGCAAAAATGGTTGCTGGTGTATGAGAAGTGATGGGTGCATTACTGGCTTATTATCAGATGATGTATTGTAAAATATAAAGTATTTCCTCTATATCAGGAATACCATGAAGAAGAAAATGGTACGTTTAATTGAGTACTCCCAAGGTATGTGGACCGACAGTCAAAAGTGTGTGATAAAGTCAAAGAATAATGACACATGTTCAGAGATGAGGGAGGGGCCCCTTCACGTGAAAGACCGGGGGCCCCGAAAGTGCTTGTCAAAATCAAACTGAATTTGTTAGCAAAAGAACAACAGTAATAGCCAAACTATTTCAAATACATATTCAGAGAACTTACTATTGCAACACTTACAGAAATAATACTGGAATAATACTAAATGTAGTAAAAAAAGTAGCTGATTACAAGAGAATTGTTCTGAATTAAGAGCTTCGGGGAGGATCATTCTACTCCTAAGTTTTTTAAGTTCTTAATTAATTTTTCTTTTTTCGTCTAGAAAATCATAGAAAAGTTCAGCCTACAATGACAGTGTTAAATATTAACTAGCTTGAAAATAATATTCTGATTTGTTTGACTTAATGAAGATGGAAACTTAAACCTGCTTTTGTTCAAAACCATTCGCTGAAAATTGAGGATCCTGTGTCAAGTCTAATATAAAATGAAAACTTATGCAAGAAAAAATCGTTTGCTTTTCCGTCGCAGCAATGTTTCTTAAGCAACTGATAACGGAAAACTAATCATTTTAATATTAATTTTGAAATTTCATCCAAGGTGTTTTGTAAACATAAATATCAGATTACAATTAAAATACGTGAGAATCATCAGACGAAGAAATAGGTAAATTATGACATCAGAATAGGACACACAAGCACACAGAATTGTGCTTCTATCCCTGCAGTACATTAATGTCACTCAATAGTTTTTTTGTGCAATAATTCCTACAAAGCCAAAATTCTCAGTTACATTCCACACACCACATTTAATGATTAATGGTACATTGACAAGTCATGTCATTTTCTGCTGACACACTTGGGGAGACATGGTGCCTGATTCAGAAACAGGAAGAAATGTCACAAAGCCGTTTGCAGTGAAAAGTACAAACTTGAAAAAGCAGTAACTAAATTCAATAAGCATTATATCAACACAAAAATCAAGAATTAAAGACCTCAGAATGAAAGAGGTTACAGTTATGTGATTCTAAATTGTCTCTCATGAAAAATGTTTCAACTTTTCAGGTAAACAGTTAGTTTAGATCATTTTAATAATATAAAATATGATAATGTTTTGAAAATATCTGATAGAAAGACTCAAGTTCAGGAATTACAACAAATTTATTTTTAAATTAACCTAAAATGATAAAATAAAATTGAAACTTTTTTTTAGATGATTGATCCTAATGGAAACCACAGAATCAGTCAGTTAGGTACAATTAATGACTGTGTAACTGTCTTCTTTATACCGTTTCTATGTTAATAAAATTGTACTTGTTTTAGCTAGATATGTGCTTTTTATTACTTGGTGTCATTATTATTTTTATTAGAATTATTGCTGTTATTGTTTTTTGCTATTGTTATTACAGTAGTAGTAACAGCAATAATAACGATAGTTTCTAGAATTTACAGCCTAATTTATTTTTGATGTCCCAACCAGATAACGCTCTCTCATTTCCACGTTTCCTTCCCCGCCGTAAGTCGGAGCTGACAAGTGAAGCAGCGCTTCGGCGGCAGCGCCTTCCTTTGTTTCAGCGCCGCACGGAAAGCAAACGCCACAGTCCTGCTCGAGACGTACTCCCACAACTGAGGGGCAGCAGAATATTACGTGATAGACCCTCCAACCGCTCCCTCGTCCTGTCTGCGCTGCAAAAATCTCAATCTGAAAGGTTTGTGTTATGAGAGATAAATTAATACTCACTAAAGGTACAGTGGAAATTGTAGTAAAACAGGGTTCTATTACTTCTGTGATTTTTTAGTTCAAAATTAGTTGCTGGCAGTACTTTTCCTCCCCGACACAATCTTGGGTAAATTTGTGCAAATTAACGCTGCAATGTAAAAATTATTTCAGTACAAAATAGACATTAACCATGTTAAACACTGTAGCCGATGTACACGGTCAAGTCCAATAACTATGAGCCAGTAAAGCTAATTACAGCTGCAAACTAGCTACAGTTATTTACATGTATAAACACGAAGATAATAACAGTATCGGACTAAATAAATAATGCATTGTCAATAACAGTTTCTTACTTAGTGTTAGAATGTTAAATGTTCAGAACCTTATAAATGTATAATTCTGCGTATGCAGAAAAATTTGGATAAATTTTTTTAGGTGAAAAAAAATCTGAGAAAAAAAAAAGAACTCAAAAAAACTTAAAATACTGTTAATCATATTTACTTTCGGTAAATAACATTTGGAAATAGAGTGCAAAAAAAAATTTTAAATAATTTTGCTCAGAACAGATGCATAGACTCGTTAAAATGAGACAGAGCGCCTCCCTCTGACTGTCTGCCCAGCTCCCAACTAAGCTCATGCATCATCAGGACTGACAGACAGTCACTTTGGCGGAACGGAGCAGGCGCTACCTTAGACAGCTCCTCCCACCGACGGCTTGAGGGTGGGGCCTTGAGTGGTGTGCGTGACTGTGTGTACGTGTGTATCGAGGCGGGTGTCAGTGATCTGAGAATGTGAGCATGCCTTGGCCTGGGCACCACGTGTGTAGAAAGACAGGGTGGAGCCCTCTCCCTTGCCCCCCCCAGGTGCCCGCTTATAGCATTCCTCCCTCCCTGTGGCACAGATCACAGCTCACTGAGAGTGACGCCGGCTCGGCCTCCTGCCCAATACAGACAGCGCCCTGCCTGGCCTTTCCCTCTCTCCTGCATGTCACACCTATGTGTGTGATGGAGACAACTCCTCCATCAGCAGCCTCAGTGACAACCGGGAGCAGTGGCGAATCACGACGTAACATATACAATATTCACAGTAACTGCACTTAAATATGCTCCCAGAATCCTCAGAAACACTTGTGTTTACCATAACTCCTGCTTTTAAGAATTCAGTTCGAAACTAAAAAAAAAAAAAAAAAAAAAAAGAATTTATATCAAAACACTCAGGTCTGGCCCAAGCGTGGTGAAATTTCATTAAACTGCTAGGGAAAAAGCAAATGGTGAACAGTTCATCTCAGCTGAGATTTTACCACAAACACAGAGAACAACAAGCAAGGAAAAGGGTCCTAGCTGGCAGATTTTTTCTTCTTATTATTATTTCGGTGTAAAAAGAATAGATAAAATAAGTGCATGTAACTATCTTAGCTAAAATTAAATGTTATTTATGACATTTAATAACATTTGAAATCCTGTGCGTAGTCATTCAAATGAAATAAAGGTAACAAAAGGCCGCCTGATCCTCAGCAAATCGCTGAAAGTGAACATCAAATGTTCTTGTGAAATGTGTTCTGTTTAGAAAAAAATAACTTTTGTAAATTGAAAGAAATACATATTAACAAAAAAGAATTCTTGAAATCCATATAAAAACATGCTCTAATAATTATCAGTAATATTTCACATTTAATTGAAAATCAAAATAAATTCATTATGCCATATTTTAAAATGTATTAATCAAAGTCTTGATTTTGCACTTCAGGTTTTAAAAAAATTCCCGGAACTGTAAAGCGAAATCCTTAAAAAAATGATCAAATCCAAACCGACTTGAATTCAAATAGAAACATATATAATTTTGTTTGAAATTCTTGCACTGTTATTATGAAGTAAATCATTATAAACTGTCTTAATTTATGATTTCTGTAAAATAAAAATATCTATGCATTTAATCCTCAAATAAAATGCATATTTAGGAAATGCTGCTGTTATGTCTAAAGATTCATCTGGGATAACAAACTAAACCCTGCGCAGGATTGTTTTTAAGAGGAACATAAAAGTAACGAATTATTGTCTTGGATACTGAAGTGAAAAAATAAGAGAATTCCGCCAATCGTCTGTGACCTGCGGCCCACTGCACGTCTGCCCTGTGTCTCTTCCACTTTAGTTTTATATGAGCTGGACCAGCAATCAAGTCCATTATTCCACTTTTTTTGAAGGACTTTTATTTTTAGGAATGTGGCCAAAACAGATGATTTTATATTTCCGGACTGTTGATTGATGGGAATGAGTTAATCAGTTAGTATCATTTTTTTATTATCAACTACACCAGACTATTTCAGATTTCAGAACTTTTGCACACCTCTTCCCCCCCACATTTTTATACAAAATTTACTTGTGTTTCGTGTAATTGCAAGATTCTGCCCTGCTTGTGCGTGCAGCATGATGTGTGTGTGTCTGTTTGCAAGTGTGCAGGCCGAAACCTCAGTAACACTCACAGTCACATAATAAGGTGACACCGGCGTCGCTGGCTATCTGGGGAGAAGCCGGCAGAGTCCCTGACCAGTGGCCCACGGAGTCCGTGTCCCTGCAGAAGGAGACACATTGGTGGTGAGGCGGGCTGGCGTGGGGCGTAACCGAGGCCTCCGGGCTCCAAGAGCGGGATCTAGGCCTGGGTTACTGGATCCGCCT
>JAODKF010000068.1:30856142-30877942 GCA_026779585.1 Mormyrus proboscirostris | reverse complement strand
GGAGGGTTCAGGAAGGGGGGGGGGGGTCTGTTCACGGCCTCACGCCTCCCTCGCTCCTGATGCCTGTCCCGCCCGAGCCGGCGACATCGGCCGGAGGTGGACGCTGCCTGGGACGCAGAAGATGGCCGGACGAGCAGAAGGAGTAAATCGCTGTGCCTTTTTTTTTTCCTTCCCCAGATTTTGCTCCCGTTCTGTTTTTTTTTTTTTTCGTTTGGCATGGAGCAGGAGCCTCTTCCTGAGTGGACTTGCTACGTCACATCTCGCCATGCCTCCGAACCAATTGAAAAATCAAGTGATTCAAGGAACATTATATACATTCAATCAGGGAAAAAAACAACAACATGAAGGACACATAAGGAAGAAATCCCAGACGTCCCTTCTAGGCTTTCGTAGAAGTAGGTATTTAGAAGGTATTTATCTGCCTAACCGGTTCATTCTTCATAACCCCCCGCTAGTTGTATAGTCACTAATCTGCAGCTGAAATCTATAACCTTGGCAGGGGCTGCACACTGTACATTGCAGGAAGTTCAGTTAAGGATACAGTTTTGGTTTTGGGTTCGTTGCCAACTGCCGACAGAGCGCTCCTCTGCGCAGCGCTACGCCTCCCTGGAGAGCACCGCTGAGGCACAGATCGAATGTGCTTTCGCAACGTTTTAACTGAGACAATTCCATAATGGCCCTCAAACAGGAGTTTCCTCTGCCTTCACACATCAAGGGACGAACTTCTAAAGTTTGCGAGTCAGTGTTACAGTGTTTCTTTCACACTAAGAAACCGCTTCTTAAAAATATGCCGGACCATTTTGTACGTCAGAGAAAAAAAATAATTACTTGTAGAGAACACAGGAGTACAGTAACATAAAAAATAGACTCAAGCAAAAGTAAAAAATGTTATTTAAAAAAAAAAGTTAAAAAATAGAATCATAAGGACCTCAAAATGGTTAAAAAATGACACAACAAAAGTTGGAAACACATAAATGGGATGGAAAAAAACTAAAGGAGTTGCTCCAATATAAAAAAGAAATAAACTACATAAGTTAAAAATATCTAAATTGTGTAAAAAAAAAAACAAAAGAGTACTCCAACACAATAAAAAATAAACAACAGCGGTCAGAAACATCTAAATGTGTGTGTGTGTCTGTGTGTAAATTAAAAAACACAGGAGTACTCCAATATGCAAAGTAACACATCTAAAGGTGTTCGTGTGTAAATTAAAAAACACAGGCGTACTCCAATACGCAAAGTAACACATCTAAAGGTGTGTGTGTGTAAATTAAAAAACACAGGCGTACTCCAATATGCAAAGTAACACATCTAAAGGTGTGTGTGTGTAAATTAAAAAACACAGGCGTACTCCAATATGCAAAGTAACACATCTAAAGGTGTGTGTGTGTAAATTAAAAAACACAGGCGTACTCCAATATGCAAAGTAACACATCTAAAGGTGTGTGTGTGTAAATTAAAAAACACAGGCGCACTCCAATACGCAAAGTAACACATCTAAAGGTGTGTGTGTGTAAATTAAAAAACACAGGCGTACTCCAATACGCAAAGTAACACATATAAAGGTGTGTGTGTGTAAATTAAAAAACACAGGCGTACTCCAATATGCAAAGTAACACATCTAAAGGTGTGTGTGTGTAAATTTAAAAACACAGACATACTCGAATACGCAAAGTAACACATCTAAAGGTGTGTGTGTGTAAATTAAAAAACACAGGAGTACTCCAATATGCAAAGTAACACATCTAAAGGTGTGTGTGTGTAAATTAAAAAACACAGGAGTACTCCAATACGCAAAGTAACACATCTAAAGGTGTGTGCATTTTCACACTCACACACACAAAACAATATCCGAAAAGGCATCCGTGTAGCTTATACTGCAGTAAGTTTCTGGGCATGAGCTCAGTGTGTTAGCATGACCTTAACCCAGTCTTACAGTATGATGATGAAGAGTATGATCCCGGCTGAATAATCCTGCAGGTCCTCGCTTAAGTGCTGCAAACCCTGAAGTAAATAGTTGACTTTTGCCAAGTTATCTCTAAGAGGGAATCTCTCCATCAGTATAATGTCAATATTTAAATTTGTTATTCCTCAGCAAAAGTACACAATCACTTTACAGTCCTACTAGCCAGTAAATTTAAGGAGCTACAGCTTATCTTAACCAAGAAAAAATGTTTTGTGCTACAGATTTCATACTTTAATAAGTAAATAAAAAATGAATCCCATAAGAGTATTAACTTTAGTATTTTTTCACGTTGGAGTAGGCTTTTTCCAGATTACATTAAACAAATACTGTTTGTATAAGTAATAAATTAATTCCACAACATAAAACTTAACTAAATTGTATTGCAGACGTCATTATTAAGGCACTTTAAGTGCACTTACTGGAGTTAATTTGTTTGGTGGTAAACAGCAGAAGTATTTTAAATGACACACTCTATAACTGTTTTCAGACACAATTGAGGCAATAGTCAAATATGGAAAATAAAATACTATTTAATTCCTCTCCTGCCAAACAAAAAAAATAATACTTAATCACACAGAACTAATTTTGAAGAGGAAAAATGCATAATTGCAAAATATACGTCGGTTATGCTTAGCTATTTTTAAAAATGCAGGAACAAATGAGATTATTTAATGTTGGCGAATAAACAAGCGACATGCAGCCAATGCTGAGTTTTGCGAAAATTAAAAATAGTTTAAGGATGATTAATGTTAATCTGCAGATGTCACATGAATCCTCCCAAACAAGCAGAACAATTAATTTTAGCGTCGGGAAGGCTGTTTTTTTTGGGGGGGGGGATCCTGAAACGGACTCCCATGATTAAACTGCAAAAAGGAGACTGTCAGGGGGGACGCTGACGGCACTTTAAAATATAACCACGCTAAACAAGTTACAGCCTATTTCATTTCTGACATGCTGTGTAAGGGACGGTACCTTACAATGTTGCTGTTTTTTCCCCCAATCTCGGGGTTCCACTAGCACTTTTTCATTTAAAATAATTACTGAGTTTGTTCCTGTCAATCAGATTAGAAAACAAAAATGTGTCCCTCTGAAGAATACATATTTTTTTAGTTTTTTTGTCTGTCTCTCTCAGGTTCTTTGGAAATTTCTCTGGTGGCTTGGAAGGCCACAATTCCGTTGAAAACTCAAACTTTAAATATGAAATGGAGGCAAAAGACCTTAATGCCGACGTCCGTGTGCTTGCACTGCTACACCATGCAGGACTTTTGGGAAAAGCAAGGACTTAAAAAAATTAGGAGATGATGTTTGGGGGGGGGGGGCAGATAGAGGTTGTGAATGAGCAGAGAGAAGACGTGAGGTGTGGAAGGTGAAGATAGGGTGGATCCATGATGAAAGACAAGGTGCATAGGAGCACAGCAGGTTTAAGACTCTGTCGGCACTCAGGAGTCATGCCCGGGGGTCACTATGGTGGTCTAATTTGCGCCCCGCACGTGTCTGAACAACTTCTCCATTACTGCCATGACCTCAGAGGTCACTCCCTATTGAGAGGGGAACAAAGGGCATGACCTCAGGGTCAAAGGGCTTGGCTGGGAGCAGGGGGGCCCTGCTGAGTGTGGCGGTGTTTTCTTTGAGGAGGTAAAGAGCACTAACATACTAACTAAAGGAGATTAGGGGCCCATCCACACTGGAGCTCTACTCAGGGTGACATAAATCACCTCCCACTTAGTGCTGAGTCAAGCGGCCTCTCCGGGGGCCAGGAGAGCTGCAAGAAAACCGATATGTATACCTGATTATGTGATGTATGTGCTGTACATATACATACAGACTGTGACTGTGACCTCAGGGATGGGAGAGCAACAAGAAAGTTGATATGTAAACGTGTGTGTGTGTGATTATGTGGTACATGAACTGCATACGTACATGCAGACGGTGAATAACCTCAGGGAGAGGACAGCAACAAAAAAGTTATGCATAGCTGTGCGTGTGATTATATGGCACAGAGATGGGCAAAAAAAAATCAATATCTATTTCGATACAAAATATCTGCGAGTGTATCAAAATAAACTGCAAAATATATACACCAAGCCAAGCATCAAAGTAAAATACAAAAATATAGTTCACATACTTCAATTCTATATCAGCCTGCTGCTTCACAAGCACCCTGACTCAAATGGGCAAGCATGAGAGCAGCATTTTTTCACTGCTTATCGAGACACTACAAATGCGAAACCAAACAAAAGATCAAAAATCCAAATAATATACCCTAACTACTCTCGGGAACACTCAGATAATGGTAAGATAATCGAATGAAAAACTAATACTAAAAACTAATAATAAATTCAGAAAAAATTAGCTTTTTTGTAATTGAATTAACAGCTGCTACTTTTCTGCACCACAAGATGCAGTTTAAAATGAAAAATGACAAACACAATTTAAGTGCTTCACTAGGCAACATCTTAACCTTAAACACGAAAAGGCCTAAATCGACCTTTAAGTCTTGTTTCAACACAAGTCATAAACTATTGACTCTAATGTAAACAGAGCGTTACAAAGGCATGTGCTGAAAATCACAGAAATAAAATGGAAATAACTTACACGCATTATTCTTATGTAGCATGTAGGAAAAATATAATAATTGAGACAAACACGTCCTACAGCACAGCTTTTTAATGTCACTGGTCATATAAGGTATGACAAAATGTCACACCACATGGTTTAGCTTTATAGAGCCACTGTCTGATAGCCACTCTAATGTCTGAATGCAGAGCAGCCCAAACACATGTCATCTTATGGATTATGGATGTTTCTTTCACCATCCGTGTGTCCTCTGACAAAATGGAGTTGAAAGTGACAGCAGGGGGGGTCACAAAATGGAGGACAAAGCAGGACAGCATAACACAGAGACCTCCTTTCGAACCACAGCACAGTGACCATGTTGCTAGTCTTAGAGGGTATCATACTTGGCTGTTCGACACAGATGTGAACCACAGCAACCGACTGCAATCAGATCAAATAAAGCATTTAAAGAAACACACACACACACACACACACACACACACACACACAGATGAATGTGAAAACATATCTCAGAGACTTCTGACAAGACAAAAGTAAAAACCCAAATAACAATCCAAATTGTAGCATTTCAGTCCTTGTTCAGAAAGTCCAGTATAATAATCATTAAGGGCAAGGATGAAAGCGGACAGGCCACCTTTACTCATCAGAACTGTACTTAAGTGTGGTTATACAGTGACACGTAAGAAAACGGTGCAAAGGAAAATTAATTAATAATATGCTTTTAAAATGCATTAAAAATATATAATTAAAATCAGTAAATCTGTCACATTACCCGACAAAATAACCGTTTCACATTATCAACATCATAAACTCTAAATAAGACCTAATTCTGTTTTATGGGCTGTTTATGGGACCATAAAATATATTATTTAAATGGTATGCTATGCCCATTTGTTTAATTTGGAGAAAATAAGCGTTTTCCCTCCCCTTTAAAAAGCGATTGACAAATGATCAGAACAGAAAGCAGCTTTTTGAATAGTGCCAGCGAGGGTGAGGAACAGCCACACTGCCTGAAATGAGCTTTCCGGAGGCTCCGTATGATAGTCACTGTGTTTTAGTTAATCTAATGCCATGACAAAGCTTTTCCTTTTAATTGTGTATTCGTGGCTATGAGCGAACGGTACAACTTCTCAGCCAACTGACCTGCAACAGAATTCACTAATTTTTTTTCCAGGTAGATGTAAATGGAAAATGCAATATCTTTGCCCCAATCAAAGCAAGAAACACAAGTATGAATGCGAAATTGTATGTATGCATATAACGCATAAAATAAAGTCATTCTTATTAATGGTAGAATCAGTAGGAGTGAAATTACCTAAATTAAAACTAAAATGCAGCTACAAAATTTAATGAGAACTATTGACATCAGTAACTGAAGAAATATAATTTTCTAGCTTGCACAAAGATCAGTTTGAGAAGGATCTGTGTTCTGAAAATATATGAAAATATTAGGCAAATATCTAATAGTGGTTATAACTTGTAACTTTTACCGCATGCATTTTAATCATATCTTGCAGTATTAAATGCATTTAGTGAAAAATTAAACTAGTAAAATAAAATAAATCAAACCAATTTAAAGTCAGCAAGTATGTGTTTCTTAAAAAAGAGTGACTAATCTGAGTTGAAACAGGGCTCATGCTAACTTTAATGCCGACAGACTGATTCTAGTCCCAACTTATTGATCAGAATACACGAAAAAGATATTGAAATGTTTTGTGTCCACTATACAGTATTTTAGAAGAGTATTAAATGCAGCTGCAGAATTCTTGCAGAGAAAATACCTGCGACAATAAAGTTAGAAAGCAGACGGGATCATTGCAGCTGTAGTTCATTGTGCTGCGTTAATTTGGATTTTATGTCTTCAAGGTGTTTGTGCAAAATTGTGCACGTCCGTGAGCAGGAAGCTCACATGTCCATCACTTCATAAAGTTGGCAGCATTGTTTGTCTTATCACATCAAAAAAAGAAATTAAATATGTGCTTCAGAAGTTTTAAATCCAAAAGATCAAGAAAAAAGACTGAAAATTTACACACAGGGCTCTCAGTGTGAACAAATTATTAATTCACAGAATCATTTCACAAATTAGGAGCAAAATATGACAAAATAATACTGTGAAATCACGTCTTGTTTATATTCTGTCACAGATGACGTCTCAGGATCGTTAGGTTCGCATAAATGCCTTGGTGGAGCAAATTAAACTGTACAAAAGAAATTAATAAGAATGTAAAGCAAACCTTTAGCACTAAATATATTTCAAATATTAACTGAAAAATAATTTGGTTGTTAAACAATCTTCAACACGTTTTCTCTATAAAATATTGGACCTCAACGATTATAAACAGGCTCCTGTAACCTGAAAAATAATTAAATTTAATTCTAATATCCTTTTAACCTGAAAGGCTTTTATCGAATATGAAGAAAATTTATTTCATATGCATTAATGTTTAACAGAACAATATTGAAATACCCATATGCCTTCAGTGGAAAATGTGAAATATCCATCCATATTGAAAAACATTAATTATAATTTCCTTTTTAATATTATTAATGTCATACTGAGTAACACTTAATATTTTGTATGTCCAGCTTTTTATTTAATGACTTATGTTATTTATACAAATAAGATCTGATCTTGTGTCTATAAGTAAACAAATACATTATATACATGACAGGAACATAATTCGCCTATTAAAATTTCATGAATTATCATTTTTAAATTGTTATTTACTAGGAACAAAAAGAATAAAGAACATAATTGAAAGAAGAGTATTTTAATTAAGATAAAGTTCATGGATTAATAATTTTCCATGCATGCTCTAAATCAAAATCACATATCTTAAGTTATTTAAACTGACAAATATTGAAAAAACTAAAAAGTTAAAGGTCTTGCTATAAAACTTCAATGTGGGCAAAAAATGTCCATCGGGAAAAAAATATGTATAAAGTTAATGGTATTTCTTGGTGGGACTGAGCATGGAGATCATACAACAAATAAAAGCATTTAAAAAATACCTTTAAATAAAATATAATACTCATCTGCCAGGGCTTGCTTGTCTGTGCAAATACTCAGTACTTGTCACTAATTTATGAATACTGAATTCTCCCCTTCAGTTTATGAGTTTCTACAAATACAATTAAATGAAAGAGGGAAAACTTAAAATTGTAACAAAAGATGTCATATAGAATATACATGCAAAACAAAGTTTTGAATAAAAGCTTTAAATATTTTTAACTTACACATAGCTATCCTGTAGCAAAAGTACTTGGAATAATAATAATAATTACTATTATTTTTACTGTTATTATTACAACTACTACTATTGTCACAACTATTATTATCATTATTAACATGGCATGAATGAGGGCACCAGACAGACGTATCACTCTGCTCCCGTTCAGTCCCACCCCCGTCAGAGAACTCACCTCTGCAGTAACCCAGCAGCATCTGACTCCACACCAGTTCTGACCCAGGTGCGTGGTACTGTGCTCATCCAAAGTGTGCCTGACTTTATTCCCTGGCATCCTGAAGCTGGGGGATAGAACACGGCCCAGGCGTTGAGCTGAGCAACAACTGAGATACGATTGATATGCTCGCAAAAAAATGAAACGCTCTCTTTACATGCAACATGGACGGCCCGCGTCTCCCTGTTTCTCCAGGTGGCTGCTGAAAACACGCCATCTTCACATTCTTACGAGGCAGACATTCGACCCAAAGCACACGGCTATCGATTCCTGGGCCACATCACAACAGGACGGGCTCCCTGCAGAAAACCCTGCAATTTTTTTATGTGCATATTAACCAAGGGTATTGTGTTTGCAGCAGGGAATCAAATCTAATTCCTGGATAATGCACACAATTCTAAGAAAAGATGATGATGATGATAATAATAAGAATAATATAATAATACTGATTATGCAATTACTTCAGTACAAAACACGGTATCCCTTTATGGTCCATCCAGTGTGGGAAAAAAAAAATTAACTGCAGACTTCACACACCAGAATATTTTAAGAAGAAATGTTTCATAGCCTATAAAAGAGGCACGAAAACAATATAACTAACCGTTTATACCAAAATGAAACCCCAATATATATTCAAGTACATATGCCTTCATTGGTCCGATATCAGCGGATATCTCCTAAAATAATATAAACATTCAGACTTCCTTCTAGAGCCTGAAGGCCTTAAAGACGTGAGTGTGCGTATCCTGCCTGTCTGCTCATGTGTTCTCTGCACTAGCAGCAGACCCTGAGAGAGGCATGCATGCTGGTGTTTCACAATCTCGCGTTTCAGCGAGGGCGTCAGGGCCTTGGCCCAGGCAGGCAAGGGCCAGAGCGTTCCTCCGTCCGAGCCCTGTGCTGCCTTCCACGCCCTTCTTGTCTCTGTTGCCTACGCTTATAGAACTAAGCAATAAGGTACGGGGCAATAGCCGGAGTGGAGGCAGTGAGACACAGAGTACTGGAGACATCAGAAACAATCAGACACAGAGCACTGAGGAAAGTGGTGGCAGCGAAACGCACAAAACCAGGGAGAACAGAAGCAGTGAGACACAAAGAACCGGGCACAGTAAAGGCAGTGATACACACGGAACCTGGGGAGAAGAAGCAGAGACACACAGAATCAAGAAAGGCAGACGCGAGAGACACAGAGTCAGGGAGAACAGCGGCAAAGAGACACACAGAACCAGTGAGAAAGGAAGCACTGAGACACAGAGAACCGGGGAGCATAGAGGCAGAGAGGCACACGGAACCAGGGTTTAGTGTAAGATATTTTCCTGGGCACCTGCAGCCTGAACACGGGCGGTCATTTTGCCGGTCCCATGAGGACACAAAAGAGGGATGGAAAAAGACAACACTAAAGAATCACTAAAGAAAACCTGTTTCTCCTTTATAGGAAGATATTTTTAGAGCCTAGTTTCCAGCATGCATTTAGGGGGGTGTGGGGGGTGCAGAGCGGTTAAAGGCCCAAACACCAGGGGCAATGTGCCCACAGACTGACCACCACAAAAGGCTTCCTGATAAAGAGGCTGCGCAACAGACATTCATGCGGCACAGCTAGAGACTCACGGCTGGATCAGGAAATTTACAGGGAAATATAGAACATACGGTATACTGACAAAGACGCATACAGGAAACAACAGAAGATACAGTATACTGACACATAAATACACTGAAAACCACAGAAGATAAAGTAAACTGGCACGAGCATACAGGAATCTAAAGGATATATGGTATATCGACACGTAGAGGAACCTACAGAAGATACGGTATACTGGCACAACTACAGTATACAGGGAACTACAGGATATACGGTATGCTGACATACAGGAAACTGCAGAGGATACAGTATACTGACACAATCATGCAGGGAACTACAGGACATATGGTATACTAGCACATAATGGCAACTGATGCTGACAATGCGACTGGATCATGGTTTTGGACCATAGTGTAGTCTTTGACACAGTTGACCATTCTGCTATTACAGAGACCGGAATTTGATCTTGGGTTGTGGGGAAAGGTGTTGAAGTGGTTTAAATCCTATTTGACTAATCGATATCAATATGCTCATGTGTCCAATAACTGCACTCTGTCATCAAAATCACTGGTCAAATCTGGAGTCCTAAAAGGGTCAGTTATTGGTCCAATATTGTTCTCTCTCTTCATGCTCCCATTAAGCAAACATAACGTAAACATGAGCAAACAAAATGTTAATAATCACTCCTATACCGATGACACCAGAATATACATTTCAGCTAGGTCTAATGACACCTTATCTATTGTCACTTTAGTCAATTGCTTTAATGAAGTTAAGAATTGGATGTGTGAAACCTTTTGTCACTCAATGAGGAGAAAATCGAGGTTCTGTTTGGTGACAAATCCATGGATAAGTCTGCCAAACTCTCCACATTTTGCTCTGAGGGGGGCTGAATGTTCCCCTCAGCCGCTCAGCCCATAACTTAGGTACCACGTTAGATACGGGCCTCTGGTTCAAATTGTATGTGGTTCCAATATTGAAGGTGTGCTTCCAATAGCCAGGTAACATTGCCAAACTATGTTTTCTCATTATTCAAAACATTGACAAACTAATATATCCTTTTGTATACAGTTGCAAACACTACAGTCATGTATCATTCAATGACAGGGATACATTCTGAGAGATGCATTGTTAAGCGATTTTCTCAATGTGTGAACATCATATAGAGTGTACTGTAGTTGCACAAACCTACATTGTATAGTCCACTACACACCTAGGCTACAGTAACCTTTTTTTATAAGGAGAAAGAGTAAACTTTAAAATAAAAAGAAGTAGTACATAAATAAATACTTAAACCAGTAACATAGTTGTTTATTATAATTATTGAGCATTATGTACTGAATATAATTGTATGTGCTATACTTTTAAATGATTTGCAGAGCCGTAGGTTTCCTTTACGCCGGCATCGCCACAAACACGTGAGTAATGCTACAATGTTACGACAGCTGCGATGTCACTAGATGACAGGAATCATTCAGCTCTATTACAGAATAATCTTATGGGGCCGCCATCACAAATTTCGATCCGTCATTGACTGAAGCTTTGTTATGTGGCGCATGACTGTACTATAACGTTCCATTATCTGGGAGCACACGTCACACATTAAGCACGTTACGGCACATTCGAAACGCAGCGACTCGAATTGTCACCAGGAGCAGGAAGTCTGAACACATAACTCCTGCTCTTACTTCTCTACACTGGCTTCCTGTTAGGTTCAGGAATGACTTCAAAGTTCTGTTATTACATATAAGGCACTCGATGCTATATCACCTGCCGAGCTCAGGGAACTAATTCAAGTTTACAATCTGCGTCGTCCGCTCGCCTCACAGACCGCAGGCTTCCTTTCCACATATAAATAAAGTAACAGTTAGCAATAAAGCCTTCTGCTATAGAGCCCCTATATTGTGGAATGGTTTGCCAGCTCATGATCAGAAAGCTGAATTTGTCTCAGTCTTTAAATCTCAACTAAAGTCATACTACTTCAGTTTAGCCAACCCGCAACTTAACACATAACACATTGTAACTATGGCTGCTGATGTTGTGGTACATGCCATTTTGGTCATTGTCTTTTGATTCCCATATAAAGCGGGTCTCCAGAACGGCTTATTTCCAACTAAAAACCATCTCCAGACTCCGCCCCTGACTCAGCTTTGCTACTGCTGAGACCCTCATTCATGCCTTCATAAATGCTTATTGGTCTCCCAGCAAAATCATTAAACAGGATACAACATATCCACGAGACCATGGCAACATATCACTCCCATCCTCCATCAGTCACACTGGCTTCCAGTTCAGTCTCGGATTCAATTCAAAATCCTTCTGCTCGTCTACAAAGCCCAGAACAACCTAGCAGCCAGCTACCTTCCAGATCTGATCACCTTAAACAAACCCACCCGCACCTCTACTGATGCACACCTTCTATCCACCCGCTCTGCTCATCTCCGTCCCATGGGTCACAGGGCCTTTAGTGTAGCTGGCCCTGAACTCTGGAACACCCTCCCACTTTCACTACATACATGCACTTCACTCTCCATATTCAAATCCATGCTCAAACTTACCTCTTCACTCAGGCCTTCTCAGACTGCTCTTGACTTTTTGAGATTTTCTTTTATATTTATTTTATGTTGTTTTGGTTGATGTCAATCTGGCGCCGGTGTGTCTTTTAATCAATGTGTCTCTGTCACTACATGCTACCTATTTCTTGTTTATAGTCTAACTACTTTTAGAGTAGTTAGGCTATAAACTATAGACTTCTACAGTGTCCTTGGGCGCATTGAAAGGTGCTTCAAATAAAATGTATTATTATTACTTTGGTCATGAGCACTTGTCCATTAATGTGTCTATGCATGTTCTGACCACCCATGTTCTCTGTCTTTCTTCCCACATATCTGGACAGTGCCCACGTTTTTGATTCCTCTCTGTTTTCATACGATATACTGACATATAAACACACTGGAAAATACCGGACATATGGTATGCTGACACATGAACGTAATGATATCCCAACATTGATTCATGCACAGGTGTCCAAATTGGTTAGCAAAATATTCCCAAAATAACAGTATTTTCATGTCGGCAGTATTTCAAAGTAACATGATGAATTTGTTTTTCCTACTTTTTGACTTAGTAGACAATAAACCTAAATGTTCATTTTGCAGTGAAAAGGTACTTCATCTCCCAGCCACTCATCCAGTACAAACTTGCAGATGAAAACAATCTTATTTTGTCATCCTTGGTAACCAAATGCTTTGCACTGAAAAATAAAAGACTGCATCTGTACTCTTCCTCAGTCTTCTGTGCCTGTTTGTGTGTGTGTGTGTCTATATCTTGCCTGTTGGCAGCGGAAATTCACACACAAGCACAAGCAGGTTGACATATTTACATTTTTTTAATCTATCTTTGACACGTCACTGTCAGTGTCAGCCCTGTTGTCCCACTCTGTGTCCCTTCCCCATTTGGCCAGCAGGTGTTGCTGGTCATCCTGTCCCTCCTGTCAGTCTTTGTGTCTCCCCTGTTTCCTGTCAGCTGCACGGCTCAGTGTGGTGAGCATGCGGCTCCCTTTGTCATGTGTTGAAATCCCACCTCCTCTGTTTTTGTATTTTGTTCCCTAGTGTTTCACTGTATGAGCTTTTCTAGTTCCTGTGTCTTCTGTTTTATATTTGGTTTTGGTTAAACTTTTCATGCCCTTGCTTGTGTTTATACCTGTCTGTTATTTCCCCAGTGTTAGTTCCTGTTTCCTTGTTCAGTTCTGTGAGTTTATTAGTTTCACCTGTTGCCCGTTCCTGTTCCTGCCCTTGTGTGTTTTCCTGATCGCTCGTTGTCCTGCACCTTCCCCTGTTGGTTAATTGTCTGTTCACTCCTGCTTGTAGTTCATTGTTTGTGATACTTGTATGCTAGTGTAGTTTTGAATATTCTGTTTGTAGCCTGCCTCTCTTGACCCATTTTGTAAATTTACCCTTTATTTATAGTGTATATAATTTTGTTTTTGACCCCTCGTTGTCATTTTGGTTTTTATAGTGTTCTTAGTGTTTTGTTTTGTTGTTAAATCTCCATTTGTCCTGTTAGCTGCCAGTGGGTCGTCCATTTCTGTTCTGACCTGCACTATGCCTCATCTCCGCTCCAAATCTGCCCAGATTCATGACACGTCAATGACAATGTGTTTAACAGCACCCGACCTCAAACTACCGAGACTCATCCAAGATAACTAACAACAAATTAAACGTTTTTGCACTTATTTTTGAGGACAAAAAACTTGTGTCATATGGGATTGTCCCTTCAACCAAGCAAATTATATCCTCAAACAGACAGATTCACACTGCACACGTATACACAAATAAACACATATTCACAGTGTTTATTTGTGTGGGTCACCAACCTTTTTGAAACTGAGAGCTACGTCATGGGTACTGAGCCATACGAAGGGCTACCGGTTTGAAACGCCCTCCTGCCCACCTGAACTTATCGAAAATTCATGTATAATAAACAAGTTTTAAATGCTTTTTTTAAAATCTATATAAATGCCAATATGATTAAAGAAGATTGGCAACAGCATAAAATGAAATTTTAGACACTGCTCACTGGTGAGTTGTGCTGTTTTTAGTACAGGTCCACGGGCAACTCATGTGGTCCTTGGGGGCATCCTGGTGCCCGCGGGCACCATGTTGGTGACCCCTGGCCTAAATGGCAGGAGAGAGCAAAGGGGCAGAATAAGAGAGAGAGACAAGGGTTGGAGAGAGACAATGAGGGGTGGGGCATGCCAGGGGTGGAGTGTGCCAAGGGAGGGTGTAGAGGGGGTGTTCTGGGGGGGGCAGGGCATGTCAAGGGAGGGGACAGAAGGAGACAAAGTGGGGAGGGGTGCAGGGGTTGGAGTGTGCCAGGGGGTGGGGAAAGAGTGGGGGGGGGGCACGCGGGGGCAGAGTGTGCCGTGGGAGGGGGTAGAGGGAGAGAGCAGCAGGGTGAAAGGACAGGTTTAATGCATGATGCCTGATTTGACAATCATAGGAGATGAAGAGGGGTGAGAAAAGAGGATAGGAAAGCTGTGGCGGCTCGTCACACACTTCCAGCCGGTGTGAGCTGACCTCTGCGCTGGTGCGACTGGGAAACGTGCAAATTTGCTGACTTGGGCAGAGTAAACAATGAGAATTATTGAACTGAGGCTGATTTTAGCGATGGGGCTGTGATTATAAGACCTGAGTGTCTGGGGATCCTTCTTAAGTGAATCTGGCAGGCACCCATCTACTTTCTGACTGCTTATTATTCGGGTCAGGTTCACAAGGTGCAGTTACACCGTATCAGTGAAACGCATAAGTTAACTAACGACCCGCCTCAAAGTCATAATAGCCCAGAGCAAGCAGGTCGAAGTCACCCCCACTGCCAGGCAACCATGATGAGGCAGTCCCATGAGCCCGGGCTATGGGGGGGGGAGGGGGGCGGCATTTACTCATAAATCTGCCTTTGATATACCATGCTGTGTCTGTCAGCGAGCAGGCTGGGACATTTACACAACAGCGGCGCTCTACTTTGGTCACGGGCGGGGGGAGGGCCCCGGGGCCCGAGGCTGGTGGTGGGAGCGCCAGTGTTCTGCGTGACGATGTTTCAGACTTGCAGGCTCCTCTCTTGCTCCACTGACAGGAGCCGGGGGCCCCGGGGCCCCCAGGTCCGAGGTGCTCAGTCCACTTGAACATCACGGTGGTCATCTCTTGCAGAGCTGGTAATTCTGAACCTGTCACTATTTCGTGCTCCTTTGCTTCCCTGAGGTGTGCCAACCACAAAGCAGAAAACGCCGAGTGGCTGCTTCTGGTCACATGGGAGTGAGGGCCGGGCTTTCCTTGTTGGAGACTAGGCAGAATCACCGTGATCTACAAGAAGTACGTGAAGAAGCCCTAAAGAACTGAGGCCTCCTTCACAAGGGGTGAAGATATTTTTTGGCACATAATTCCATTGTAGTTCATTTACAAAAAAGTAGACAATAGAAGTAGATTACTGCATTAAATACGATATAAATATTAGCCTAGCCAGCTACATGTTGTATGATCAGTGGTATGAACGGCAGCTGTCTTAAATGAGTGAAACATAAAGACAGCTGAAGTCTGAATTATTGCAAAATGTGTTCTTCAGTTGTTTTATTCGCACAGAATCCAAAAGGCTTTTTACGAGTAAAGTCACAACGTGATTAATTTATTTTTCCCATTAACTAATGGAGGCAATCATCTCTCTATAATATGGTTTGGAGAGTCACTGCAGCCAGTGTAATGCCGTGATGGACACCGCGGCAGACGAGAGGCCCAAGGGGACCGCTGCTTCATGTTTGAGGCCAGAGCCCTCGCTAAGCAATGGCAGCTCCCGGAACCTAGTGGTGAGTCAGCCTGAGAAGGAAGCATACTGCCAGAGGAAGGGGAACAGGAAGAGAGAGTGATGACTTCCTCTATGGCGGCCAATAAGAGCAGGCCTCAGCAGTGCTGTCATGTTATTTGTTTCATAGAGCCTAAAAGAACACAAACATGTCAATAGCAAATGCAGTAAGTTTATTATGTAAGACAGTAATGTTTTGTGGTTATGGTCATGGTTTTAACATTCTACTTTTAATCCATTCAACAATTTTCTAACAGTTAATCCTGATCAGTGTCATATATACAGCTGAGCGTTAATGCACAAAAATAATATCCTTCTTTGGGCTGTAAAGGTACATGTATTTGTTGTGTATCATTCAGTATTTTCAGTTTGTTATGCACAATGAAACAAATGAACACATTTATCGACATGAGTGGAACCTAAATTCACAAGTAGATATTCAAAAATGAAAACATGTTAATTGTGGCTGTGAGTTTGTTACAGCTAGCTGGTTACAGTCACTTGTAATCAACAGTTTGGGAAGATACTGGTTTCCCAATTACATTAATTACACCAGGAATGGAGAGAGAGTAGCTGATAAGACCAAGGCTGTCTGTTATACCGAACTCAGAAATATTGCTGGAAACAGATCCAACATGCTAATTCATTTGAGACAACAACATTTGAGTATTTGTACAAGCAGAGCAAGGCAGAAACAGCCTCGGCAAGTTAGACTCCCCATGGCATTTAAGGCGCTTTTGCCAGGAAACTCCGACCAGGCTAAAAAAACAATTATGGCTACAGTGGTGTTTATTGTTACAGATATGCATCCACACTTGGCAGTAGAGAATATGGGGTTTAGATGGGCTTTAGCTCATTATGATTGTTATAATGTTATATTTTTGATTTTTTAATTTTACAATTCAGTGACAGGGATACATTCTAAGTAATGATTTTTTACAAAGTGTTACTCAGACACTTTGACAGATGCGTTGCCTTTAGTTTAGAACTTTTCCTAAACTGTGTCTGCAGTCTTAATAATAATTCATTTCAAACCAAATTCTGTTTTCCCTGCTATAACAAAATTGCACCAGACCTAGGACCTAAAACCAAGATCTGTACCAAACCAGGAATTTTGTGCACCATCACACCCCTGATCCTTCTATCTCCATTCATAACTGCTCACCCAAAACAGGCTCTCACAGGGACAGGACACCCAGGATGCAAAGGCAGTTAGTTGCAGGACACACACACATTTAGTGACAAAGAGTCACCCCTGTGTGTTTCAGCCTGTAGAAGGAGACCTGTAAAACCATAGCTGGGATGGCAGAGCTCTGGGCCGGGTGGGCTGGGGGGGGGGACCTCAAAGTGTTTCAACTGCCTTCCCATCCCCCCTTTTTTTTCCTCACACGGGAGAGAATGGAAAATGCCGGAGCGCTCCAACGAGCCGAGAGCACTTTCCCCTCTGTAATGCGCTTCCTGGTCCAGCAGCCGTGCATCATGGAAAACGGCTCGTTGGCTTAGAGCTTTGCAGAGCCGCCCGAGCCCGACACGACATCGTCCCGTCCGTGTCCGATGCAGGACGGTCCGTCCAGGTCCCCAGACTTTTCCCTTTGTGTTCCTAAACTGAAACAGCTCTCGGGATGGGATTTATGCGCTGCTCCCGTGTTCTTCCCACCCTGCCGCGAAGCTGGGACCGAGCGCCTCCCACAGGCAGCAAGGCCCCGAACGTGAGATCTGCCGGCCGTCTTCCTGGCCCGATGCCCCCAATGCAGAAAGAGCCTTTCTAGAGTGGCGCCGTATCAGGGAAAACTGCTGAGCGGTTTCAGCTCTGCCGGGGGCCATTTACTCTCTGACATGGGCTACAGTCGGATAATTATTATGAAATCAATAGAATGTTTTATTATTTTTGTTGTGGCTGTTGACGATAGAAAGGGAGCTGGACTTAATGTCAGTGAGGCAGATTTGGATGCTGCCTCTGAGCGCACGCTTCCCGCCTGGACCAAATCCCGGCCACACCGAACCAAACCTGAGCTTAATTCAGCAGGCCGGCCGAGTGTCACGTTGCAGACTCGCTACCTTGAGTCCCGCCGTTTCTCCCTGCTGGGACTCTGCTGTGTGTCTCTACACAAATGAGCACTTTTCACGACTTGTATCCAGTGGTGTCGGAAGCAGTTTGGCATTGCGAGGACCCCCCCCCCTGCCCCCCCTATTTCCGACACCCCTACTGGTATCTCTACGGTACCCTGAGTAACTCTTTGGAGTCTAGTGCATGGTGGTCATGTGGCTCTCTCTAAATGCTGCTCAGGCACTGTGGCCTGTAGGAGGCGCCATATCAGCTCAGTTCCCAGCGTCTCATGGGCCTGATTCCTGCTGCAGGGGAAGCCCGTTAAGCCCGGCTGCCGCTCACACTCTTTGTCGGATCACGTGCTCCAGGCACGTAACATCTGGGCAACATCTGAACCAGGTTGCACTGCCAGGGGCACAGGGAGTGGCGACGCCGGAATCAGGAGAACGCATGCCTCAAGCAGGAGCAGGAGGAGCAGACCGAGCCCCTGACTCACCTCCATGGGTAGAGGGCAGCGCCCTTCTTTATTCAAATTTCAGGACATTTATTAAACCCAAGACACAACATGGTAGCAGCACTGCACACCTTCCAGGACCCTGACACCAGACTGTCACATGATCCCATTTTCTAAAAATAAATTTACAGTGTGTTTGCTCTGTTTAGTATCATACAATGGATCTCCATTATCATTCAACTTACTACAACATTAATTTCTCTCTGTGTGCAACCAGTTTTTTAAATATAAAGCTTTCTGCAAAGTAGCCTGCCTGCCTCCATCTACTTTAATGTACTACATGTCCTGCATACATACCCAGGAGAGATATCATTGCTATACCAGTGCATCAAAAGACACAGATCCACACACACTCACCATGGTGCTTTCATCAGGCATCTTCTAAGGCTTATTCACTCCTCTGTTTTTTCCCTAAAAGGGCAACCCAGACGACCTGCTCTCATTCACGCGTAGATTAATTAATCTGAATGAGATGTTCTGTGTTGATAAACGCAGCTTTCTCCTGCCCAGAGAAAGTGGGCACATGTAGCTACTGGATCAGCAGGTAAACTTCATCCATTTTCATCATCCATCCTCCTATCCAGTACAAAGCTACTGTGAGTCAACCCTGGGAAACAATTTTAAAAAATGAAATTAAAGTTATCAAGTTGGAGTTCTCTTTATTGAGAATTCATAAAAACCATTACCTGTATTTGCAGTATACAGTATGCAAGCCTCAATAATATAAAGCACAGCTGATAAAGTACAGCTGATATCCTCTGTTCTGTTTATTACAGTACAGTATACAGTACACTAAACAAACTATAAATGATATAAATGGTGTAAAGGTGACATTAAAACAATAACTAAAGATGGCTGACACAAACCCACTATCAGCACAGTATGCTTGAAATATCGGTAAGTGGCGGTTCCTCTCTTATCGACAAATTCACTTAACGACCTGGTAAAGGGAACGGAACCCGGCCGTTAGCTGAGGAGCGTCTGTATAGAAACTAGCTCAGAGTATAAAGGCTTTACTGCCCAGCACCCAGCGTCAGCCATTGCTTAGGCAGTCAAGGTCTTATGGCTTTTGTGGACAAAGCCCACTATGGACTATGACAAAAAGAAGATGCTACTGCATAAATAATCTGAATATCAATCAAAGCTGTTAAGGCCAGTACTACTATGCTACCAAGAATGACACTACAGCTACCAGGAAATGAGGTCACAGGAAACCCAACCATGACAACAAATGCAATTACGAATGCAGCTCGCAGGCCTACACAGTCTACCATGCTTTCTAGATGTGCTAGACAATCTCATTTCAGAGGAAGAGGCAAAACTGGCACGGGAGATGTTATAGAGAGCAACTAATTAACAGAACATAGGTAGCGCCTGGCCTTTTAAGGGAGCCGACTCAATAAAGTACAGCCAAACAGGAAAGTTAAGCAACCGAAAGACTACGTAATACCGACTTCCCAAGGCAGCAACGTGTCACAGTTGGAGCCAATTGCCTTTCCTTTCATTTCAAATCTGACTCCCTCCAGCATTGAGTCCAGCTGGTTTTAAACCATCTTTAATCAGGTCCCCCAGCTAGACCCAGCTGGGTAACATTATCATGGACACATGAACAGAAACTCAAGCAGGAATGTGCTCCGTTGACATTAAGTCCAGCAACCTTTCTATTGTTAACAGCCACAAAAATAATGATAAAATATTCTATTCATTTCAAAATAATACTAATAATAATTATCCCACTAGCCCAGTGCCCATGTGAGACTAAGAACAAGGCTCATCCATTCTAGAAGCATCCGGGTTACTCATGCACATATATAAGGTTCTGCACTAGAGCAGCTGGATACCACACCAAGAACTGCAATGAAGACACCGTGGCCAGCAGAACAAAAATCTCAGCAAAATGACCAGTCCGGAATTTCACAATGCCACGCAATATCTGAGACATCACCTCAGAATCAGTATCTGCGTAAACTCTCTCCCATTCAGCCATGAGGCAAAGAAAAACTGTAAAATTTAAATGGATCTGAAGCATCAGACTTGTATCCCCTCTCCATACACCCATCAAGGAAGGACTGTGTAAGGGGTCACGCCACAGATAGCAACATAAATACGGGAAACAAACCAAGCACGGTTTGGGATTCTGGTTAACACTGCATCAATAGAACAGACTAAAGGCATAAATGGCCATATGAATTTTATTTTAGTTTGGCTGTATTTATACAATTATATTGTATTTAAAATTGTGAAGAGAAAATGTTTTGGGAGTATTAAATTGTTATGTCAAGGGAAACAGTCTTTAAATGATCCTCATCCTCAACTGTCAAAAAAGCTTTCTCATGCCTGACATGTGACCTTGACCCCAAACAATATTGGCGATCTGAAAATTATAGGGCTTTACAGCCTGAAAACAGGGTTGATGTAACTGAAATAGTTTAGGACTGCAATCGGACTCTAAGTGTGCGGTAAATGGCGAGGAGAAATTGATCAGAGTGCATGGCAAGAGTTGGGTTTGAGAAAAATAAACATGGAAGAAGTCATTCCGGCCGCTCTTTATATGCTGCTGTAAGGGAACATTACCAGTGGACTGAAATAAAGTTTAATGGGCGATTCAAGCAATTGCATCTCCGCCACCTCTATGGATCATTTGAGGACAAAATGACCCTTAGGGAGTTACTGGGAAAACATGGTTTCATCCGATCTTAGCTCACACATGGAGAAAACTGATCTAGAAGTGCTAAACTGGGAGACAGTGAGGATGTTCAACTGGGGGGAGATGTTTGCATGCAGCTGAACGTCTGAGCGTCATTTCTCTTGTACCACAGCCCTGAGTCAGGACTGAGTGTTCGACAACTACGGCTAATGACAGTTTGAAAGAAAAATGAAATAATAGCAGTCCAAGTCAAGCTGAGAGGGAAGGAATCTCGACAACAAGAGAAGTACATGTTTTCTACACTGAAAACACTCCTTTGTACGTTGATGTTCAGTCATTTTTGAATGGTGCTTCCCACACATGGGCTTCTTGGTTAATATAAATCAGGATGGGAACCATTCCAACCACATTTTCGAAGGTTTTAAAAAGTGTTTCTGTTTTGAAACATTTTGGAAGAAAATTTCTGCCGCAAAGGATGCACACGCTTCTTGAGTATGGATGTGGAAATATGAGTCAAAATAACGCAAAAAAAGGATTCATTAAACACAGAAAAAAAGAGTAATGGTAACAGCTGGTCAATACTTTGCAAAAACTGAGCAGGAACTCTGTCAACACCTGGAGATTTACAGCCCTAGAGTGATGTCATAGATTACCACCCCC
>JAODKF010000068.1:30840735-30854864 GCA_026779585.1 Mormyrus proboscirostris | reverse complement strand
CCCCCCCCCCCCCCCCCCCAAGCGAAGGAAATGAGCCAGATTTCCCAGAAAGTGAGGCCCCGCTTGGGGTTTTCAAGATGCAGCATAATAAGTCACATGTTCAACGTTCTCCAATAACCGCATGATGATGATCATCTGAAGGAGCTGGAAGCCCGCAGCCCAAAGACAAAGAGACCATGGCATGCGAATGGCAGGCTGGCTTTGTCAATGTGCGCGTGTGTGTGTGTGTGTGTGTGTGTGTGTGTGTGTCTGCTTTTCTGCTTGCAATTAGGATACACATCTACTGTACACTACAATAAAATATGCCAAAGGCGATTCTCACCGCGGAAGCGATGAAAATGACTGAGTCATTACATCCCGGTAGGACACATTTATAATGAGACACAGAATTCTGGGATACATAGGGAGCCATTTCATAGATGGAGCAAATGAATGAGAAGAAATGAGCCAGCCATGTGTCTGGGTGACGAGACGTGCACCTAGGTTAGCCCCAGAATAACTGTCACCTCAGATGCCTACCCTCCACCTTTGAAACAAGGGGAGTGTGTCATGCCTGTGGCTTTCCCCGAGACAAAAATAAAGTAACGTTTCAAATTTAAGAACATAAAAAGATTTATGACCTTCATGGAAGCAGAGGGCAGCACAGCACCTGGTAGGACCGGAGGAAAGGGGCGAAAATGGCATGGGCTTTTCAAGCGTGGGGGCAGTTTGGAGGACAAATCCATGATTCTCTTCATAGCTCAACCTAGACTCCCCCAGAACTGCTCCCTGTGGTCTAGACTCCCTGACTCCTGACCAGCCTCTTGGACACCACTGAGCCGAGAACCAGGCCTTCACAGAACTTATACCTACTGAGCCTGTGCCCTGGATGTGATGCAGACAAAAACATATTTTTACACTGAAAATAAAATCTTAGGAAATGTATCCCTTGCAGATGATTGGGCGTGGGAGATATGTAAAACAATAAACATCTTTGTGTTCAAGAGCTTTGCTGAAAACTTCTGAACCTCTTGCCAGAAAAAATCGTCCCTTTGGAACCACCCTGGTTTAACGGACAGAAAAGTCCTGTTGATATGCAAATCTGAGGTTAACAAACGGTCCTCTCTCATTTCAGCAGCATAATCGCCATTGTTCTCAACCGTAAGTGAGATCCCACGACCCTGCAGGGGAAAAAACAGCTGTCCCAAACTGGACCGGGTTGTCAAAGATGCTGAAACTCGCACAGGATGTACGTCACCCTCCACCTGGTCACCCACAGCACATCCGCCACCTGCCCTGCCCGTGCCGGCCCTGGATTTTCCTTGGCGCTCCCGGATCTGTGGGCAGGGTCAGTTGAGCCCTGGGTCAAGCTGAGCAGGCGAGCAAACGGCAGGCAGGCGTAGCTATGGCAACAGACAAGAAGGTGTCTGGATCACGGGTGGCTGTCACCTAACAAAAAGCTGCCTTGAGCCCAGATGGTCTGGCACAGGTGAGCGCTATCAGTCACCGTGCAAGCGTAGCAATAAACAGACAAGGAACGACCAAGCAACGAGAGCAGCACGACTGACTGTTAAATTAGCAATACTATGATTCACATATTTTAAATAAGATATTCAAAATATCATTCAAGTACCCTTTCTTATGATGGGCTTGCTGATTATTTATCAACTACACTACAGGAATTATGCATGCAAAATATAAATACTGCATTATATGTAATTTGATAAAAAAAAACACTGTCTGCGCCCCTCCCAAAAAAATGCTTTTTTTAGTATTATCAGATAAAATTCATATTGCCTGGTATCTTAAGATGTGATGTTTATTACACTAAGACTGGCTGTCCTTACAAGCTACCTGTGAACGTCCTTGCAGAGCATTGAAACGTGCATCTGCAGAGCCAGGGCGAGAGACAGTCAGACAGACTGAAGAGAGAAGTGGCTGAAAACCTCTTGAGATGCAGCAAGAAAAAACTCCCGCAGCATTTGCCTACGTCTATCTGTGCTGGTAAATACCTGTGCAGCCCAAGACCACAGATCAGCCAATGAACTCAATTAAAGCACAAGATACCCAATAGGAAACAGAAAGAAAACAGAATATTGACCTTTTAAATGATAGCGGACAGAAGACAGAGAAGACAAAGCATCCATCAAACGAATGAGCCATATGTCATATGGGTAGCTATTTGAGACCTGGATATCAAAGATTAATAAGTTCCTCAGGAAGACAATTGGAGGCAGGCCGACGGGATTAACCGGCGAAAACTTTGGTCTGGGTGATGCAGATGCCGTTCGCCCTTGTTGTGGCTGGTTTAATAATTAATCATGGACAGCAGTGTAAACAGAAGCATGGGCAGAGAGTCAACATTAGATGGAACGAGGTGCACGTCCGAGGAACGAGCATGACTGTTGACTGCGTCGCCATCCTCCTCGCTCTGTGTCATCACTCCATCCCTCCCTCCCTCCACATAAACCACAGGTGCTTTTCACACGTCCATCGAGAGCGTCTGTAGTCCTTCTTTGCCCGGGTATAACACTCCCCCCTTCCGTGTGACGTCTCGAGTCACCAGAGCACTTTGCCGGCCGATCTGTCATGGAGAAACTCGAGTGATTAAAGCTCAGAGGACACAGCTGCGAAACGTGTGCAATAAAATAGGATCCTAACCACATATTTCTTAAACACACTATATGGTGACATCATATCATCTGTTTAAAACAAACATAATCAATTAAAATATAATTATTCCTCTGCCGGACCGCACCTTCAGTGATTACGCACAAGGTCAGCAAAACCCTTGTTACTAAATTTAAATTAATTTAGGTTCCTTGGCTAGATGAACATATGATGTCACTCTTAATCATTTCATTCATTTCTGCTATGCTTAGAAGAACATCTATTACACAGCTTTATGAATTCCGATGAATTCTCAAACATTATATAGATCTCAGTATCTATGGGGGATCCCTCATCCAACAAGGAGCACCATCAGTCATTCTTAAACATCCAGCTCCATTTTTTATCCTCCATAATCAATCGGAGATACTACAGAACACTGCGACAATTAAAGGTTCAAGAGCTTGTCCTATGTCCGGTAATCAGCAAGCATGAAAATCTTACTCTACATGTCCTTTCCTGTCCCCGGTAAACAAAAGTGAAAATGAAATAAATTTGATGCAGAAATTGGAAAAATCAGTAAATGCTGATCAACCTTGACAGTCACGTTTCTGTGGAGTTTTACGAACTTGCAGTTCAGACTAACAAAGACAATGTGGTCAGGAAAGGAGGTTCACAGGTATCATCCCTCATCGGAGGCCATGCTTGGTCTGAATATAAGACAACACAAGAGCACATTTTAATCAACATGCTTTGCAATATACTGAATTCCCTCCCACCCAGGGTGTAGCTGTCTTGTGCCCTGTCCTGCTTGGCCCCCACCATCACCTTGAAAGGGATAAGCAGCTGAATGATGGATGGATGGATGGATGGATGGACAGATGGATGGATGGTTGGATAGATGGGCGTTTCTTAATAATTAATATCACCCTGGAGGAGAGATGTCACAGTGCTAACCCCCGAGCCATCGTGACACCCAGAGCCACTGCTTATTAGTATTTATAAATACTATTATAATCAGCACATTTACTGCTGAACTTACCAAATGCTGTTCTGAAGACCAGCAGTGGTGATTCTTGCACAACGGCATGTTCAAAATAGATTTGTTAAATAACTAAGCAAATGTTTTAGGAAGGCAAATGCGAAAAATTATGAAATATGGTTTATTCCCAGATCCAGCACAGCTGGAATTTTCTGCGTACTTCACAAAAAGCACTTCATAAACTTCCACGTGGACAGTCCCAGCTATTTACATCATATGCTGCTTTAATAGAGTACTTTCCTGGTTGACTGAGCTATATTGCATCATAAATAGACAGGAAGTTTACAATAAACCGGGGTCGTGATTTATTTATTTATTTTTTTTTTACAGAGGTTAGGGTTTATAATGAAAATGAAAAGATAAGGCGCTAAGCGAATGGTGATCACGATGTCTGCGATCTCTGATCGTGCTAAAAGACTGGGATAGGTTTCCTCAACTTTAAATATACTTTATTTTGGATATCTTATGTTAAGATTTCTTCCTTCTTCTCTACTTTCAAACTCATTTAGGGACACTCCAATGATCTTGTATCGGTTGCTATGCGACTGACGTAACAGCAGGTTACTATTCATGAATTATTCATGAGTGTCTGATTCTCACTCAACTGATGTGCACGAATGCAGATAAGGTTTATGAAGTATCGCAGCATTGTATTCTGGGAAAAAGCACCGAAATTTCACTTCTTTGTGCTCTTTGGTTTTTACAAGTAAATCTGCACTGTGTTGGGTGGGGGTTTGTCGAGACATTTGCCTCAAAAGACTTTGAAATATATGAGTTGCAAGAGCACAACACACAACGACATCTTGTGCTCAGACTGGTAATGATTACCAACAAACTGAGTATACTGTAAACAGAAACCAAGCAACAAACCAACCACGAAGTCGGAGTTAAACAAAACCAGCTGACAAATGATGACATCATATCCTGTATAGGTGGGCAACTTCCCATGTAAAATGTTCCCCTTTGAATGCATAAAAGCACAAGAAAAAAGCAGAAAAGAACAGAAATGAAGATGGCTTGAGATTATACTGACACTATCTCAGGAGTACTAACATTATTCTAAGATTCAGACCAGGCACTGGTGCCTGCTTGGGATTTAAATCAGCTAAATCAGGTAAATCGTCTCCAGTAAAGGTACCGTTTTAGTGTGGAATGTGCCTTCTCTCCGACATGCCTGTCTTTCATGCTGCCCCTCTCCCTCCCTCTCTCTCAACCAAGGAATTCCCTTCTTAGTTGCTGTGATACAACAGCTGAAAACCCTGTCTTTGACAATTCACCGCTCATGGGGAACAAAACAAAACTCACGGCAAATAAATCAAAACCCACCCAAGCTACACCTCAGTGAAAAATCACACCATGCAGGTTTAAAAAGAGACAACTTAGTTCCAAGCTTCTCTGACTATTAATAAACCAGATGATTTATGCATCCACATCTAAGAATGAACAGCCTAGCCAAAAGTAAACTATTGCGTAATTCTGTTCTTATTTTAATATCCTCCCTCAGTGAATTCTACTCAAAGATTTTTTTTTTGCTGTTTCACAGCAAAGTAAATTATGTTCACATCTGTTTAAGCATTAAATAGAGCTGGTTTTAATACCTTTTTTGAAAAAAAAACGGGATAAAATGCTAATCTTACAAGCATAACATAACCAAAAAGAATTTATAAACTACATATGTGAACAATAGCACACCCTGTATATTTGGCCACTATGCACCGCTTCACAAACTTCAAAGGCTGAGTTACGACAGCAAAAATATGGAGTGTGTGAAATCTCAGTTACGACTGAATAAACCCCTGTAAAATGATAAATCTCTGACTGGTGTCTGCCATGATGATGAGCTTATCATTGAGACCTGCAGATTCAAGAATGAGGCTCCAAGACCCATGCGACAGGGTGAAGAGGCTGTATCTTCTCAGGGGGGCGCTAGGAGGCAGCTGGTGGAGCATGGTTTTATCAGACAGTCGTGTGTTGGCACAGGTACGGAAACTGGACCATAGTCTCAGTCTCCACAAGCATGTACTAAAATGTATTCATTGACTCAATATTTTAATTAACAAAAATTCTTAAATTTAGTCTGATGACAGCAATAATACTTGAGGGAGTTTTGTTCAAATCAGCTGATGACTCACGGAAATGTAAACACTTCTTACTCCAGTTCATTCTTGTTTAGGTATTTTAGCTTGTTCCAGGCTTGAAATTCTACTGAATTGTTTCCTAGAAAAAAGCAACAAAACAAACAACAAAGCCATGTATCCAAAGTCTGACCATGTCCTAACCGCCGTTTTGCTTAGGGACCTGTTTCATTGTAAGAATGAATGACTTTTCCTACAAAGATAATGCCATATGTCAGAAGGAATATATAAATGATCTGCGTATCAGTAATTTAGTGGACAGAAGCGCAAACATCTGCCTTAAGTGTGGGTTCTTTATCATCTGTAACAATAATAAAAAGAGAAACCTTACAGGAAATATGATATAAATATTTATTACATATTTATGAGGCCAATGTGAAAATAACTCAATTGTTTTGTGATCACAAGAAATATTACTGGGTGAAGTTGAGGGGAATTTACTCAGAGAAACTCTGAAAATGGGTGTAATGGGGGTGCAGGCGCAGTGGTTAGCAGTGTTGGGGGGTGCAGTGGTTAGCAGTGTTGGGGGGCGCAGTGGTTAGCAGTGTTGCTTCACACCCCTGGGACCCGGGTTTGAGCCTCCACAATGACTCCATGGGTGTAGGGCTTGAAGGTTCTCCCTCTGTCATTGTGGGATTTCCTCTGGCTACTCGGGTTTTCCCCACACAGTCCAGAAACAGACTGTGGTTAATTGGAGTTACTAAATTGTCCATAGGTGTGCATGTGTGTGTGAGTGTGACTGTGCCCTGTTATGGGTCGGCACCCCATCCTGGGTTGTTCCCTGCCTTGTGCCCATAGGTTCTGGACCCTGGTCAACCCTGAATGGGATAAGCGGTTAAAGAAAATGGATGGATGGAAACACTAAAGATGCATTTGCATGGCTGTTTACATGTTTATCACTGTCCATTTGAAATTACCAGCTTGAGTTGCATGCCTGTGAAACCTGTATTACTTACACAACTGGATATGCAGATTATGATTATGTCTGTAGAGTGGGAAGGCTGTGAGGCTATGGGAGGAGTGAAAGACCCAAAGTAAATCAATGTAGATTTTTCTATAACTCTTATCTGGATAGTTTATGTAATTCTGATATAATTCTGATTGGTGATCAAAATGGACCAAAGCGCAAACATCATTAACACGTGTTATGGGAAGGACAAAGTTAACTACACATTATAAACTGTACAATGACAGCAAGGGAGACGCTTAAACTCTGATTATGAATATTAGCTCTGTCTAGCTCTTAATGTTTTAGTTTAACATTCACCCAGAATTCTTCAGCAGGGTTACTGACAATGCTTTGCTCTCTGGGGTGGCCACAGTTATAGTGTGGTTCACCTTGTATCCTATGATAGTGTCCAGCATTTTTCAATGAAAAGAAACTTGACTAAGCAACTCACAGATTCGGTTCAATTCAATTAATTTTTATATGTTGCATTTCACAACACGGCCTCCCCAAGGCACTAAAGATCAAAGTCCTGCCGATTGACAAAACACAACCATCTTGACTCCTGAGTTATAGCCCTGTCATTAACGCACTGCAGTGAAATGAGTAATCGATGAAGCAACTTACATCTCCAATTACGGCTAGAAGAGGTTTTTTGAATTAAGATTCTTTGGGTTTTTGTAACACAGGTTAATGCTACATTCTCCAGCATCATTAGGTGTGGTTGCCATGTATTTCAGTCTATCAGGTCAAATCCTGGCCTGCTATGACAGCATATGGCATTTTCTAAGGGAACAGCGCTTGTCTTGATCGCCAGCAAGGACAAAAGGAGGTGCAGAAATTAGCTGCATGTTGTTTAGTCAACAGTCTGGCCATCGACACCAAGAAAGTAAAAGAAATCATAGTTAAAGGAGATCCAGACACGAGAAAAACCCATCCATGTAAATGGAGAAGCATTTCACAGTGAGTCTCCCATGAGTTCAGATCACTGAAAACGTTAAACTTCAGGTAAACTTCTATCGCTACCAAGGGGATCCTGACCTACTACTGAACAGCACAGTACACTGGTCACTCCAACAGAGACTGGAAAGCCCTGCAGCGACTCATTAAGTCAGCCAACCAGATCGTTGGCCTATAGCTGCCAGACATCCAGGGCATCTACAACGATCACTATTTCTGAAGGGCCTCAGCATCATTATATATTCAACTCACCTTGCCCATGGTCTGCCCACTCTGTTGCTGTTTGGTGAATGATATAGGACCATGTGTGGGAAAAGGCACAGTAACACGCACGGCAGGGTTGGGCCGATGGACAAGCAACACGATGTCGAGTCAGCATCATGATTCCACCTCATGCACACCAACAATAGGAGTGTCTCTGCATACATAGAAAATATATTTTTAAATGCACCTGGTTTGAGCCTGCCTCAGTAAATTGGGGGTAAATCTTTATTTGTATAGTAAACCTTAGGATTAAAATTTACCTGCAGAGTGAATTCTCGAATGTTCTGCTATGCCTGTCCTAAACAATTAATTTCTAATCAATCAACTTGTTTTTATTGGTTTTTTTTTTCACCATTTCTCACCCTGCATATAATCATGAATTATTAATATTGTAACGACTGGAGGAAACTCCTTTTGATTTATTGTTACATCCTGGTTGATACACTCCTAATTTTCATCATTGCATTTTAGCAGCCTTAGTTTTGGATTTCCGTGACTTCAAATAATTAATTACATTTTTCTGATTAGTTAATAATTTAAACAGTCAACACAATTTAAACAGTCATGGCTTTGACTACAAAATTAATTGTGCAGTTATCCTAAACAAATTATAGTACTGTAGATCTTACATGAACTAAACAAATTATACACAATAGCACTGAAAATTTAAACTGGCCTGGTTACAGTAGATTAAAATAGGCTAAACCAATGCTTTGGCAATGTATCATATTCTAGTTGGATGGTGTACATGCAAATGGACCTAAAGATTCATCACCTGTCCATCTTTTGGGCAGATTACACATGCACAAATCCCAAACATCACATCAGAAAAGTCTACAGAATCTCTTGGCTGTCCTCTTTCATTAGGCCAAAACCCAAAGTAGTGGTACCTTTCTTAGCAACCAAGTCTGTCAACATCATTACTACATCACTATGACCAGTAAGCACAGTTATAAGTTTAAAATTTTGTATTTAAGTATTTAAACTTGCTATTCTGAGTGTATAAGTGCATTCAGTTAAGCACTCAAAATAAATTTAAGTGCTGATGTATTTGTGTTCTGGGTATGACGTCAAACTGCATTTGGCCCTGTAAGTGGTCGTCCAACTTGCAGGGAAACAATTTTGGGGGTAGGTGGCGGGTTTGGCTCTCCAGCCACTGTGAAACAACTGCTCGGTTAAAACAAGCCAGATACTTTTCTGCTCTCCACAGGAGTAGCTCTGCTGCAGTCGCCTGCAGGAAGGCTGCACGCACCGTGAAGGGGATGGGGGAAAGCCTTCGGGCATCTAACCCTGGACAAGCCGAAACCATCAGAGAGCTAATAGGGTCAGGCCTGTTGGGGATCGGGGCTGGTGTGGTGCTGAGGCGTCACCTGCTGCATGGCGGCACCCGGGTCGCAGTTTCAGGCGACCCATCTGGGTAGGTGCGTGGAACATCTTGACTCTCCAGCAAGGTGACTATCTTCCTCTGCTGTTGAGGGAGTTTCATAAACTCCACGTTTCAGTGGCAGCACTCTCTGAGGTATGCAGACCGGGGAGTGGCCAGATCTCTGTAGGTGAGTATACCTACTTTTGGTTTGGTCAATCTGACGGCTGCAATATTCAGGGAGTAGTTCTTGCTGTGGCAGATGGGCTCCTTCTGATGGTGTCTGATGTTACTCCTTTCCACAAGCATATCATGAGACTCAGGCTAAGGCACTCCTTGGGTGTCTTGTCTGTTGTCGCAGTGTATGCTCAGAGGGAGACATTTTACTTGCAACTTAATTTGGTGGTTGAAGGACGCCCACGAGGTAACACTCCTCTGGTGACTTCAATGCAACCACTGGCACTGACAGAACTGGCTATGAGGATTGTTTCAATCCCCATGGGTCTGGACACCAGGGTGAAAGTGGTTCATGTTCCTTGACTTTGCAAAAGATCCGGAGCTGCGGGTCACTGGATCCTAGTTCCAACGCCCTGAGCTGCATTGTTAGACTTGGTACTCTAATACTAGTTGTTCGGCGAAGGAGATCGATCACATCCTCATGGGCAGACGCTGTAGGCTCCTGTAGAACTGCAGGATCTACAGAAGTGCCCAGTTTGTGTTGTCTACCAGGAGAATGAGGCTGGGCTTAGCCAGACTCCAAGATCAAGCTGTTTCTGACGAGTTTGCATGCAGTTTGTGTGAGGAACTTGCAGACTTGGGTGCGACTGCTGACTCCAATGTGATGTGGGAGACCTTCCATCATAAGACCCTGAAGGTTGCTGAGGGCTGTGTTGGTGTTGGTGTGTATTTTACTGTGCTTATGTACAGTGTCTACACTGGGTCACCAGTTGAGTGCAATATTCTTATATCTCTTGACAACTATACTTTGCTACTAGTTTTATCTTACATAGTATTGTCCTGCACTTTACTCTGTTCGGTAATTTATACTTTATCAGTATTTTGTAGCCTAGTACTGTTAATGTAGCCCAGCACATTGTCATTTACCCACTTGAACTGTGCAGTATCTCAGCTCTAATGCATCAGCCATGCTTAGTGTAATCCTGTTACATTTAATGTCCAAGTGCTAATATTCCTTGACCTTTGAATGTAACCACTGTATTTTGTGCAGCTACTTTATTGTTTTATAACTATGGTAGTACTGGTCCTAAATAAGTATCATGCCCCCCCCCCCACCTTATTGAGGCAAAGTGAAACTCCAAAAGATGCCGCCCTACGCAGCTGCCTATGTCACCTACAGTACAGGATTGGCCAGCCCTGAGCTGTGGCATTGTACTCTTGAATTTTACATTTGTGGTTACATTTCACATATCAATTTCATCATACTAGTGTAACCACTCACACAATGACAATAAATAAATCCTTGATCCCCTGATCTTATAAGCCACATTCCAACAGTAACATCATTTTAATGAGAAAACCAACTGCCAAAGAGTTCATAATGAAGACACCTTCTATGTTTTATGCAACTCTTTCATGAAACTGAAACTTTACCTTAATAGGAAAAACTGTTCAGAAACTACACCATTACAAAACAGCCCAAAATACTGATACAAAATACCTTCCTCTGGCATATGAATCTATGAAAAAAACTGTAACTCATTTAGCTGCAATGGACTTAAGGTTTTCATCCAAAAATTAGATCACATTTTATTTAGGCACTCTTATCCAAGGCGACATTTTGAGAGAAACAATTTTCATGCAATCCCCACAAGAACTGTGGACTAAGGGCTGTTCTCAGGGACTTGAAGGCAAAATAACTCTGCCAACTCTGGGATGTGAACCGGTGACCATCCTCCCACAGGCACTGCCAACTCTGGGATGTGAACCGGTGACCATCCTACCACAGGCACTGCATCGTAACCCACCGAGCCACACAAAAGTCTGTCTTAAGCATAAGTGCAGAACATTCGCAAAGAGGAAAAGCTGCAGCACTTTTCTAGATAAGTATCATCGAGCTAAGACAGCAAACTTCAGAGCTCTTTGGGTTCCTGGTTTTTCATTTATATTTACAAATTCAAAACATTTCCCTATCTAGTATCTCTAGTCTGGACAGAGGGGCAGTTGCAGTTGAAGCAGGGTACAACCCTGTTTCCAAAAAAGTAGGGATGCTGTGTAAAATGTAACTAAAATCAGAATGCAATGATTTCAAATCCATTCTAAAACCATATTTAATTGAAAATAGAACAAAGACAATGTATTGAATGCTGAAAATGAATTTTATTGTTTTATGACAAATATATGCTCTACTTGAATTTGATGCCAGCAACATCTTTCTTCAACACTGGGCCAGGGCATGTTTTCCCCTGTGATCCATCACCTCTTCTTATAGCAACACTCTGTAAATGTTTGGGAACTGAGGAGACCAGTTGCTTGAATTTTGAAAGTGAAATGTTGGCCCATTCTTGTCTGATATAGGATTTCAACTGCTTGGGGTCTCCTTTGTCATATTTTTCATTTCATGAAGAGCCAAATGTTTTCAGTGGGTGACAGGTTTGGTCTGCAGACAGGCCAGTCTCGCACCCGGACTCCACTACTACAGTCATGCTCTTGTAACACACACAGAATGCGGTTCAGCATTGTCTTGCCATAAGACACAAGGCCTTCTCTGAAAAAGATGTCTGGATGACAGCATATGTTGCTTCAAAACCTGTATATACCATTCAGCATTAATGGTGCCTTCCAAAATGTGCAAGCTACCCAAGCCATCGGCACTAATGCGCCCCATACCATCACAGATGCTGGTCTTTCAACTGTCTGGTGATAACAAGTTGGATAGTCCATCTCCTCTTTAGCCCAGAGGACGTAGAGTCCATGATTTCCAAAAAGAATTCGCAATTTTGATTCCTCAGACCACAGGACAGTTTTCCATTTTGCCTCAGTCCATCTTAAATTAACTCAGGCTCTGAGAAGTCGGCAGCGTTTCTGGATCATGTTTAGATATGGTTTCTTCTGTGTATGTTAGAGATTCATCCTGCATTTGTGAATGCAGCGATGAACTGTGTACACAGAAAATGGTTTTCAGAAGTGTTCCAGAGCCCGCGCAGTGATTTCCACGATAGAATCATGGCTGGTTTTCATGCAGGGCCGCATGGGATCCCAAAGATCAGGGCTATACAATACTGGTTTGCGGCCATGTCCCTTGTGTACAGATATCTCTGGATTCTCTGAATCTTCTAATGATATTATGTACCGTAGATGATGAAATTCCCAAATTCTTTGCAAAATAATGTAACAGAACATTATTCTTAAATTGTTGCACTATTTGCCCATACAGTCTTCCACAGAATGAAAAACCTCTCCCCATCTTCACTGCACAGAGACTCTGCCTCTCTGAGAGGCTCTTTTTATACCCAATGATCCTACTGACCTGTTGCCGATTAACTTAATTAGTCGTGAGATATTCAACCAGGTGTTTGTTCTAGTATTATACAACTTTTCCAGACTTTTGTTGCCCCTGTCCCAATTTTTTTTAAATGTGTTGCTGGCATCAAATTCAAATCGAGTATATATGTGTCATAAGACAATAAAATTTCTCATTTTCAATATTTGAAATGTTGCCTTTGTTGTATTTTCAATGAACATGGGTTTATATGATTTGCAAATCATTGTATTTTGTTTTTGTTTACATTTTACACAGCATCTCAGCTTTTTTGGAAACAGGGTTATATAATTATGGGAATAAATACAAAAGAGAGATGCATCTGTATGCGTGTGTGGGGGGGTTATGTATATATTACAGTCTTTTAACATTTCTTTTTAAACAGACTTTTAGTAGTTCCTGTTTGTTTTTATTTTTATTGGTAATGTCTGTGTTTTGTTTTGTTCCATTTTGTATTGGATTGTTGTTCAGTGCTCTGTGACCTTTGTCTGGGAGGGGTGCTATATAAATAAACTATTACTACTACTGCATTGAAGAGATGCTGCTCTCCACAATTTGATAAAAACCTGTCATTTTGACTATAAGGAGACCAATTTTGTGGTCCTCACAAGGGGAAACTCAGTTTTATAAGAATCCGTGACTGCAATCAAACACCTAAAAATCTAAAGAGACTTTTATTTTGTTTGATTACTTATGGTTAAGGTTAGGGTTGGATAGGGGTTAAGGTTGTCATTGTTGGAAGTAGGGTTTTTCCCCGTAGAAATCAATGGACAGTCCCCACAAACATATGAATACAAACATATGTGTCTGTCTGTGTGCGTGTGTGCATGTGTGAGACAACATTATATATAATTATAACTGGGCGGGTCATAGAAGGATATTTTTTATGGTATATTATGGCTTTTAATATAATTATTATTAGTGTTATTAAGTTCCCAGGCATATCAGTAAAATATTACTCAAGTATGACATGGACAGCATAATACATCATAGAATTATGTCGAATTGCAAACAAAATTATAATCATGTACCTGTTATTATTTTATACCTTTATCACCACTTCACCTACGTGCTTCCTTCAAACTTTGAAGCCTGCCTCCCCTGCATAGATGACTCATCTCTCACTGTATCAGCCGCATGTGGGCTAGCTGCATAGTCACCTGCACAGCGCTGCACACCCACTGCCACAATGCAGTCAGACGGCCAATGAAAATGGACGGTGCCACCAATGCCCACCTCAGAGGGAGGGAGGCAGCCAACTAGCATTCACTTTTATCTTCACAAGAGAATTTCAGAAAGAGAGGTGGCAACCCCCCCCCCCCCACCCTCAC
>JAODKF010000068.1:30780694-30804898 GCA_026779585.1 Mormyrus proboscirostris | reverse complement strand
TCCTGGTTAAATAAAGGATATAATCATAATAGCCCCCCCCCCATATGTCGTTTCCAAGTCCACAAAACATGTCTAGACTGGTTGGGCAAACTCCCGTGAACCCTCCATTATCCTTGTAAAGGTAAAGAACTGCATGGATCAGTGCTCCACAACTAGGATGAAATACGCATTGCTCATCCTGGATCTGAGATTCAACCAACAGCCTGACCCTCCTCTTCAGAACTCTAGCATAGACGTTCACTGGAAGGCTCCAGAGTGTGATCCCCCTGAAGTTGGAACACACTCTCCTATCCCTTCTCTTAAAGATAGGGACCAACACCCCAGTCTGCCAAACCAGAGGCACTGTCTTTGACCTCGATGCATTGCTGAAGAGATCTGTCAACCAAGATAGCCTAATAACATCCAGAGACTTCAGGAACTCAAGGCAAATCTCATCCACTGCTGGAGCCTCACCAATGAAGAGTTTCTTAGCTACTTCAGCCTCAGTGATGGGTAAGTCCTCCTCTGAGTCCCCTGACTCTGCTTCTCCCAAAGGAAGGCGTGTCAGTGGGAGTCAAGAGGTCATCAAGAGGTCCCCCTCCCGGCTATATCCCTAGTTGAAATCAACAGCACTCCATCCCTGCTATATACAGCATGGGCAAAGCCCTGCTTCCCCCTCCTGAGCCACCTAATGGTTTGCCAAAATCTCTTTGTGGCCATTTTCCATGGCCTCGCCATACTCCTCCCACACCAGAGTTTTTGTTTCCACAACTGTCAAAGCTACACTCCTGTCAGCTGCTTTCCACAAGCTAACCAAGTTCTGAAAGCCCCTTTCTTCAGCCCTGATGGGCTTTCTTTACCACTGGTGTCCACCACTGGGTTTGGTGGGTCAGGGTGCACTAACAACCTTTTGGCCTCCAGTCTGCACAGGCACTTCAGCAATGGAGACTTGGAACATGACCCAGTTTTACTCTCCCTCAAAAGGGAAGTCCTGCTGAATGTACGAGTTGAAGATCTCCTGGACAGGGGCCTCTGCCAGTCACTTCCAGCATGTTGTCACCATACTTTGGCGTTGCTGGTCGTCCCGTCCTTCGTGTTGTCAGTCTTTGTGTTTCCCCGGTTCGCTGTCAGTCACATGGCTCAACATGTTGAGCATGCAGCTACCTGCAACTCTGTTTTGTCACGTGTTTGAATCCTGCCTCCTCTGTTCTTGTATTTGGTTCCCTAGTGTTTCATTGTATGAGTTTTTCTAGTTCCTGTGTCTTCTAATTTGTATTTGGTTAAGGTTAAATTCTTTGTGCCCTTGCTTGTGTTTTTACCTGTCTGTTATTCCCCAGTTAGTTTCTGTTTCCTTGTTCAGTTCTGTGAGTTTATTAGTTTCACCTGTTGCCCGTTCTTGTTCCTGCCCTTGTGTGTTTTCCTGATCGCTCGTTGTCCTGCACCTTCCCCTATTGGTTAATTGTCTGTTTCACTCCTGCTTGTCATTACCCTGTTCAGTTTTTGTATTTAAGTTCCTGCCTGAGTTTTAGTCCTGAGTGGTTCGTCTTTATTTATCCCCTTTAGTTTTTGACCCCTCATGGTCCTTTTGGTTTTGTTGTGTTTTCTGTTTTGTTAAATAAACCCCTGTTCTTTGAGCCGCAAGTGGGTCGTCCACCTTTGTGTCTGCACCATGCCCTGTCCCCGCTCCAAACCTGCCCGATTCCATGACAATTGTCAATACCCAATTGGCTGTTAAAGTCCCCTAGTAAAACAGCGGTGACCCCAGAGGGGGCACCTTCCAGCCCCCCACCAAAGGTCTCCAGAAAGGCAAGATAACTTGAAATGATGTTTATTGCATGGACACAGACGACAGTCAGATGTCATACTACAAGGAAAGTCGAAGGGAAGTGATCCTCTCAATCACAAGAGGTGAACAAGCAGTCAATTGTGAGGCTATGCATAAACCCACTACTGTGCCATGTCTCTCATCCAGGGCAACTCCAGAGAAGAATAGCGTCCAACCCCTCTTCAGGAGTTCTGTTCTAGAACTCATGCTGTGAGTTGAGGTGAGCCTGACTATGTATAGATAGTATCGCTCTACCTTCCACACTAACTCAAGCTCCTTTCCATGTCCCTAAAACCAGGTTTGGTAGCCAATGATCGGGCTGCCAAAGCCCCAGTGTTTGATTGCTGCCCGATCCCAGCTGGGCTCCATAGGTACAGATGTGACCCCTAGGTGTTCACTGATGAGCTCCCTCCATTTTGAACTGCGTCTGTATCAGTTTTTGTTGTTCCTCTATTGTTCCTCTATGCTTCTTCTTTGTAATAATACCACTTAGCGTTGACCATGGAATTTCTAGCATGGAAGAAATTTCATGAACTGACTTGTTGCAAATCATAAGACAGTTACCACGCTTGAATTCCCTGAACTCTTCAGAGCGACCCATTGTTTCGCAAATGTTTGTAAACCTTGACTGCATGGCTAGATGCTTGATTTTATACACCTCTGGCAATGGGTCTGAATGAAACACCTGCAATCGGTGATTAAGAAGTGTGTCCCAATACTTTTGTCCATATTATGTAACTCCTTGAATCACTGAGGCACACAAACATACAGTGAGGTGATTCATGGAGGGGAAGCAATAATTGTATCTAAGCCAAATTTACATTGTTATTATGTGAAATGAAAGAACATGTTAATTTTAATGAAACCTTTATAACTACTATATATTATTTTTCTTGCCTCACACACAAGATCATGTTTTGATGGTGCTGTGTGACTCAGTGATTTAGGATGTTATGCTAAGTTGCTGGTTCAAATCCTGTATTTGACAGATTGATTACACCTTTGGGTCCTTGAGCAAGGTCCTTAACACTAATTGCTCCCGAGACTGGCTAATCCTGGTTTCTCAATTGTAGGTCACCAATTCGTCTAAATCATGTCTATGGTCTATGTGAGATACTTAGATGAAAGACAGAAATTCAGCTAGCTCTGTACGTGCACAGGTGCAGTAATGGAAGCCATGACCCTGCAAGCGAGACCATTAAGTCACTGAAGAATCTCTTGTCTCTGTATTCACTGCATGCATCCTGGTTCATTTGTTACTGCCAATCTGACACAAATCGCACAGATTTTTCTTCACCAGTTAAACTGGAGCACAAAGTGTGGTCCCAATCCATTATTCCAGAAATTTCCTATTAGAAAGTAGAGAAACAAGGCTCTATTGCTCAGTTGAGTCATAAAAGAAAAGAATGTGGCCACATTGTGTTGAAGGGCCATCTGAAGCACTGTCCGAGCTTCCCAGCGCTCTACCAGCGCTGCTGACTTCATTCCGGAAAGCGGGCCTTGCTGGGAAAAAGGGTCACGGGGATGAGATTATAACCACAGTAACTGCTGTAACATCCACACTCGTCTTGTCGCTGAGTTGGTGTCCTCCCAACCTGGGACTCTTGTCAGCTGGGGATCAATCTGGAACACTTTAGATATGTCAATGCTGCAGATGAGGTTGGGGGGTGGAGTCTGAGCATGTAAGGTGGGGTCTGAGAACACAGGGTGGGGTTTAGGATATGGGGCAGGGTCTGAGGATGCAGGGTGGGGTCCGAGCACGTGGGGCAGCCTGAGGATGTAGGTATCTTTGGCCTTGGTTGAAATCCCACCCTAGTTCTGTCCAGCAGCGGAATCCTCCTTGTATGAAGTCATGTGGTTTCCCCCTGTTTTATGCTCACCATCAGCTATGGTTTTACCTTTCAGAGAAAGGCAGGAAAAAGCTGCTGCTCTCCATATGGGACGATCGCTCATTCACATTTTACGTTCTCTCTGACCTGAGCAGCCATTTTAATGGGATGAACACAATACATAATAATACGAAGACTGTGTAATCTGGTGAAATGCACTAAACTCTTGTGCATGTAATCTAAACCCACTCGCTTCAATTGTATGAAAATGAAGGTTTAAAAGTTTTTGCTGACCTAGGTCTTTTATGTGACCTCCCCACCGTGTGTGACTCTTTGAGTGCTAACAACTGTTACCTGATTGCCTTGCCAGTGATGCAACATGGAATCTCAAGGCCCTGGGGGCAAATCCATGACCCTCCGTGATAAATCCTCCCAATTTTAGTGAATGTGTGTGTAATAAAATAGGAGTCAAACCCAGGGCTGGGTGTGGTGTTCAGTACTAGACATGATTAATCAGGTAGATAAATCTAACGTTACCATCTACACAGTAAAAACAGAGCCAAGTTTCATCATTAATATTTATTGATTTAAAATATATTTGATAACTCAGGCCAACATTTGATATGAATCAAGATGTTGGCTACTCATTTCAGACTGATTACATCAGAGCACGTTTGACTAACATTTTTATGAGCAGGATATTTGGGTATCTATCACAATTCCTTTAGAAAAATAATCAGAGGACATGGTATATTTAGGTTTTTTCAGAGGGAACTTATTTTTGTCTGTCTTAGTAATTTAATTTTCAGGAAATATTTAACTCCAAAAAGTCCCTGGGTAGGGCACCAGACTCACAAGAGAGAGGACATTTTCGGACTGGAAATTTGGGGACCGGCTTGAAGTAGACTTGTGGCTCATAGGGAAATACAGTGGGAGGGGAGCTGCGTGGAACTGAATGTCCCTTTGTGAGGGAGGCCGGGTCGAGGGAATCTCCGGAAGGAGCTACAAAGGCGACTTGTGTTCGGCTCCACGGGCCCGTGCCAGATCCCGGCACTGGACGCAGACTGGGAGCACTGGCAACCCCTGGGACGGCCTTTTCAGACAAGGCAGAGTCTCTGCACAAAACCAAACCAATAAACACTTCCTCAATGGTAAAAACATGCCCCAGAAAAAGGAGAGTGAGTGGGGCAGTGACAAAGGGTGGATTGTGCGCAGAGTATCAGGTCAGATGCAGTTGTTTGGCTGAGATGGAGTGGGGGAGTATAATCTGAGAGCTTTTTTTAACAATATGCGCCAGAATACAAGCATCAGCAGAAACGTATTCATCCCTCATAGGAGTTCACATGACTTACCTTCCATCAGGTGTTCGCTAGGCCGTTAGAGGCTAACGCTAACCGCATCAGTCATTCACATGATCCTGACTCAGAGGCTGGTGGACGAAAACAGAGAAAACCAAATAAAACTGTCAAACAAAGCACCTACCGTTAGCTTGGCTGCTGTTCCAAGCTAACCTCAAGAAACTTCTTTTCATCCATATTACATAGCTTTAGTCTGATTTCTTATAAAGCACCTTTTTAGTTTTATTTAAGAAATGTATTGAGGAAAAGCATCGGGAAACTGGCCAATTATGACAGCTATTGTCTTATTAGGTTGTTGCTAAAAAAACCCCCACTTGTGTTTGGTAAGCTGGCAGCAAAGTGTTTTTCTAGTAGATCTGCGGATGCCTTTCAGCATCCTCAAACACACTAGTGACAAAAGCCTGGCCTAACCACTGCACTCTGCATGTAGAAATCTGTGTACTTAAGACTGAGTCTGAAGTGCCTTCTGCCTTAGTGAGAACATAGCAATAATACAACTAACAGTAAGAAAAACAGAACATGACAGTAATAGTCAATTTTTAATAACCTAGAGCATTATCCTGATCATGAGGACATAAGATGTTCTACAAACCACAGGATGACATTCAAACTGTCTGGCAAGTCTGGATCTTTAATAACAGAATGCTGGCAGAATTGGAGCAATTTAAGCCCATTATTCCAAATCATATAATTTCAAGGGTGATTCGGATAATGTAAAAAGGCGCCGGAGAACTCAACAATTTTTGAGTCAATAGGCTGTACAACTTTCCAAGAGCATGAATGATAGGCAATGAAGGAAAGACATCCATTCCAGTTGTAATCTGTCATATTGTACTTGATTGTACTGTACAATAATCTTCTTTCATAATTTTGCTCAAATTATTTTGGTATAATATTTTAATTGCATTTGTGCCTCCAGATGTTTGGTCCATATAGATTTGTTTTTCTTAAGTAGAGGAATAATAAGCTGAAACATATTTTGCGAAGTCTGGTTTTTTTGGAGGCTCTGTGTTTCCAGGCAGTGTGTCGTTTGTACATTTGGGGTTACAGCTTTGACAAAAATGCTAAGAGATGCCCGACAAATTGTAATACGGATGACAATAAGACATTTCTCTCTTTGAGCTCTTTTGCACACAAGGTCACAGGGAAAGACAGTGATTATGGCATTTACTTTTCCTTGAATCAGTTTTTCTCAGGTCCAAGTGGCACCTTCTTGCTCTGTTGGTTATTGCTTTTCTAGGGAGATACTGAGTTCAGTTTTTAGTGTTTTCTTTTATTACAGTTAAACATTCATTTTCATGAGAATCTCCCTGCTGGATCTGCTGACCAGCGTCAACTATAAACCATCAAACTTTCATGGCAAATATATTTTTCCACGTCTAAGTTTAAAGGCCGTCACAGTAGGCTGAGCGTATTTTATGTTTTTGGTAAATAAAATATTGGATGTAAAATGATAATTTGGAACCTCATCTTCTGTAAAACCAGTTGGAACTCAACATAAACGCAATGTAACGTCGAGCCAGGCAGTCATTTTTCTGTACATCCCAAGAACAACACACAGATGCCTGGGAAAGACGGTCTCCCTCACTTGGGCTGACGTAAGTGACACCCCTCCTCCAGTTTTGGTAGAACAGAATCCATAATAGGAGTTAATATTCTGCCTTGGCGTCAGGAGTGAGTTTGCCACCATTCCTAACTGCTGCTCTGGCCGTTGGACGTGTGATTGGTTCATGCTTATAGTCCCACCTAAAACATGGGGTAGTCTGGTACCAGCTGGGTTTTGCTGCGCAAGCAACCCATAACTTCACGGCAGAGTTAATGACATATTTGTACACCATTCTCAGCTTTTTTCAGAGATATATTTGCACCAGTATCAAGCTAGATGCAGCAAGATCGATGCCTGTAGGTTTTTTGGAAGAGTCATTCATTTGAGTGTACAGTATGTGGATGTTTGGTATAATCAAGCCACCAGTAAAGAGATCGAAGGGGATGAAAAATATTGTGCTGTAGCTGCTTTCTGTCTCTAAGAGGATGGGACTTTGATTCACAATGATTATCATTCCGTCATGAAAGTGCAGTTAATTTCATGCCTGGAATAACAAGTAGTCTAATAACGTTGGTAAGTAGCTGTCACTTTTAATTTTGCATGGTTGGACCACAAGCCTTAATGTCAGAGATAAGACTGGTGACTGGTGTCTTTCATCAGAACCAAGAGGCCTGCGTAACCTGTAAGATAAAACCGCTGTGTTACAAGAAGAGCTCAGACTTGCTGCCAGCCCCACAAAGACATTTCACTACTTGACGTCTGGACTGCATTCCTACATTCGTTTACCTGGTACTTTGCTCACCCAACGGCCAGGATCGCACTTGTATCTTCTGGATTGACTAATAACCCTGAACCCATTACATGCATTTCGAAAACCAGATACCTGCGTGCGACATCCTGATGTCGGTGTGTGGATTCCTCACAGGAACAGACCTAACTCACTCTGTCTCCTTTAAAAATCTACATCACAGTGACTCCTGCACTTTGTCCTACTCTGGGCACCTCAGGCACCCAGTTCCTAATCAGAATGGATGGTGGAGTATTATTCCTTCCTGGTAGTCAGACGGCTGGACAAGCCGCACTCGCACTGTCCATGCTGTCACGTTCTCCTGTGTCCCCCCATGCCCCCCCCAGCCAGGGAGGGATGACTCCCGATACCCAACAATGACTATGGACCTGAAGTATTTGGGGATTGAGTGAAGCGGGACAGTGGTGAACACACAGCCCTGTACTTGAGTACAACCAACAATGTCCTAATGAATGAGATGCTTTCAAACCAGTTTGTTGCAGTTTATGTTATGAACAAGAACAAATGGTGGAATTATGTAAAAAAAGTGCTTCACTCAGTACGGTGCATTGGTGTTAGTTTTCTAATCTGGGCTTTCAGGTAATTTACCTGTTTTGCTTTTCATTCCAGTTACTAAATACCACCTTTGTTTTCCAGTAATTCAGATACTGAATGTTCCAGGACAAGCACCAGTCCTATAATCCACTCACGATATCCCAACTGCATCGTGCAGCGGGTCCCAGCCGAATTGATGGCACTTTGCTGGAGATGCATCCCAATCATAAGGTATATCCCAAAATATCCAGGGAATCTCACCAAGAAGAACATAAGTGAGCCAAAGGGAGGCGGGGCGGTCCGTGAAGTTTGAGAGCCCCCCCCCCCGACCCCCACGCTGCCCTTCTCCCCCAGTGCCCACCAGCTTGGGGCCCTGTGTGGATGTGGCAGCCCCAACCCCTCTCTCTGGTTTGGCTCCTGCGCAGGTCCATACCGTCAGACTGCAGCAGCCTCCTTCCAGCTGAAAGGACTCCCACACAAACAGTGCAATGCCTGGTGGGTTTTCTTATTTAGCTTTCGGTCAAGACTACTTAATAATATTTAAAAAGACTGCAAGATGTATCTTTCGGTACCTGCCAAATAAAAAAGACCTGGTTGACCTCTTTTTCTCCCCAGGCTTCACAGAGATGAAAATGAGAAGAAGCAGACTCCACTGCCTGGAGTTCCGACCCATTTACTCATCAGCATAACGTGATGGTGCTTCGATAGGTGCAGTCCAGCACAGAAACGCTCGATCTCGTGAGGACTCCCTGGAGTGTGAGGTTAGGCCAGCTGAATCTGGCAGCCCGTCTTGTGCTGAGGGTGACCTGAGGCCAAAACGTCTTGATGGGCTTTCTAATAGAAGCACAATTGCCTTGACACTTAGACTCAGTCTCTTCTGCACCCACCAAACCCCCCCCCCCCACAATTGACAGCAAAACTTTATTAAACCGAAACCAGGCTTTTGTCACCTAAGCAGACTGACATGGTGAAATGGTCATGAAATTCAAAGCCTGAACAAAACTTACACAAATGAAACCCTAAAGATTGGAGACTTTTATTATTGTCTCTATCTAGGAAGATCAACATCCAGAGAACCCTTAATCTGTCCAAGGAATCACAGAGCAGGCACGTGTACACCCTGAAAATAATGCCACAATAATGTAAATTATTTTTATTTATTCAACTTTTATTATTATTATTATTATTATTATTATTATTGTTGTTGTTCCTCTTCTTCTATTCTTCCTCTCCAAAACGAAATGATATGACATTACGTCAGTCTGCAGGACTGGACTGGCCAGCTGGCATGATTGTCCAGTAGGATTACTCCTTACCTAAGCTCTAATTGGCCCGTCATGACTTCTAGCTTTTGTTAACCCAGCTAACTGAGAAGGGCCAAAATTTAATCCCAGGCCAGCCTTGCCAGTCTGCGAATGCCATAAGAGAGAAATTGAATCATTCACCCCATTGAAATTTCTGCATGTGTTTCCATAATCCGTAAAGGACCCCGTGTGTCCGCGTCAATGACAACGGCAGGTCCGCGGTCAGATGCACTCCGCCCCTTCACTCTGAGGAACAGCCTTCATTAAAAAACTCTGTCTTTGAACGTTTTAATTAAACCAAACAGGACAGCTCTCATCCAGTTTCCCTGCGGCTCACATTTTAAGGCAAACAAGCTGTTATTCGCAAAGAACATCTTTTCAACAAAAGCATTAAATATGGTCTTCTTTATTTCCAACCCCTGTGGAATTGATGTAAAATTTTATTACTTCAAAAAACCCATTGATGTTAGTTTTTTGATGTGAACACTTTTGAAGTTTGGTCTGTTTCAGCAGAGTTTTTTTGTGACCATGTCTGCCTTTTGTCCGCAAATAACAATACCCAGTGTCTACGGGCTAGTAGTGTTTGTCTCTGGGACTTTTGTTGCAACTACTGAAACTGCCTCTTTTTTAAAAAAATGTTAACATCACATGCTAACATGAAATAAACCCTGAGAAATAAAACTAATTGGCTAAAAATGTAACATGTCGCAATATATGTCCCAACCATAAAAAATCCATTTCATAACATACGTGACGTCAATTTAGCACTGAGTTATAAATCACCAGAATCTAGATCTTAAGTGTAGCAGTCAGTGTCTATATTTCACTCATATTCACATATTATTCTTTGAAAGGAGTCAAAAGGGGAGAACTAAAACTCATAAGCTGTACAGAACATGCAGTTCACTCTGTAAATACCTCATAGTGTACATGAGACATATAGGATAACTGTCTGGTTATTATGGCTGAAGAGAAATATGCTTTAAATCTGTACCCTGTCAAAAGAAAACAATTATGTTGTAGGCCTATTCAAAACAGCAGGACCATTTTTAAACATACCTGTAATAAACGCTGATTTAACTTGGTTTCATTTATGTATTTGGATGTTTCTGGGCATGAAAAATCCAGTTTGCAAAACCAAACAAAAGAGCAAATAAGTAATAAAAAATAGGTAGAAAACTGGAATAAATAAACAAACAAACATTATCACATCATACTAGGATGTTACTTAGACTATAAATGGAAATAGTAGAGTCCTACCGTTCTTTAAGGAAGTCCTTAACTGATTACATCTAATAAGAAAAACTGGACTTAGGGCGCTTTTTAATTTAATTTTGGTTTATAGAGCTTATTGTTCTCACGAGTATGGGCTTGTGGACACCTTGGTTTTTTGAGGCGCATCATTTGCAACACTGGCCGGTAATAATGCGGCCATGCCGACGCGCGCCACACGGGGGAGACCGGCAATGCTCCGTCCGCCTCTTAACACCAAACAGGTTCCTTTAAATTGTACTTTATCATTTACGTCCAATCGTTTCTTTGCAGTTGCTCTTCGTGTTCAGTCAAGCTTGCTCGCCGAAGGGGAAAAAAGCAAATACATTAAAGCCTGAATTATGTTGAAATAATTTTATTGATTGAAATGACATGCAAGTCTGAACAACGGTTGTTTAGACGTATAGTCCTTGCAATGTATTTAAAGTACAATAGACATATTTATGTGCACTCCTTGATCGACTAGTACAGGAAAATACATGTAACACAATCTACTATTAGAGAAAATATTTTCCTAGACCGGGAAAAAAAAGTAAGCCTAATAACGAAAAGCATGTTAAGAATATTAATATCTTACTTCGATTAGGCCTATAGGCAATAAAGATAAAAGATCGTACAAATGAATGATATAATACGGTTCTTAGACACATGCAGGCCTCATATGTAGCTATCTAACTCGGGGGCCCATCCCCGCTTCTGAATATACACAATGATTCAAAACAGGGGGCGTGGAAAAGGGGGCCTTTTTGCTACCTGGATTAAAATACCTGCAGCTACATGAAAAGAATCTAAGATGTCGTCAAATGAGAAGGACTGCAGCACATATGTCAGGGACAACAGGCGACACATCCTCCATGGCAGCAGAGACGTTTTGCTTTTTATCTGGAGGGACTTGAGGAGCAAAACGCGTCGGTTTGCTGCCTTTTGAGGGAAGAGGCTCTTAATAAGAGAAATTCATCGACTCACTCCCGTGGTTTAAGCTCTTCGGCTGGACACTCCTGAACATGGATTGGAAAGGAGCACAGATTTCACGCAATGCGGCATTTGATACCAAAATCGCTTCTGTTGACTTCCTGATATGAGCAGAGACATGAGCACGTTTACTTAGTGAATGGCTGGTCATCGGGGTTGTTACGATCATGCACAGATCCCTTCGACAGTGCATTCTCTACGTGCTCCTCTGTTTGGCTATCATCTACTTGAGGCTCGGGTGAGTGTTGGGTGATCAAATAATAATTAGATAGATAGATAGATAGATAGATAGATAGATAAAGGGAGAAAATGAAAATGTAACCACGTTTTGTTCACGTAGCTTAAAATTTTAAATAACTTTGGTAAATATGCTATGATTCCAGGTAGGGAATCATAGCATATTTTTGGGACACACTGACATTAGTACAGTTTGTGTTTATATACTTAAATTCAACACCCATTCCCCGGTAAAGTACGTGGTAATACAAATGGAGACGGTCCAAAAGTAGTTTTCGTAAAAACTTTCAACAGCCGTTTAATTTTTTCAAGCACTGCTTTCTTCTCTGTTTCCAGGCTGCGTTACTGAGCCTGCTGTCTTCGCCTGGCACAGGATTACCCCCGTATATCCTCATTAGCAGTGACAGGGCGAGCGGTATTTCCACATTCCTCAGCCAGAGATTCTACCTGTTCTGCAGTGCTTCGATTTCATTCTTGCATGACTAGTAATATAGCTGTCTATCTGAATAATAATAATAATAATAATGGGTTATTAGAACATACACCTAACGATAACAATTATCTCAGACACAAAACCAAGTGTGTAATTTCATTTTAATGCTTAGGTGTATATAAAGAGAACATCCTGTGTATAGTTCATGAGCTAATATTGGATGAAATGTGCTGCGATACTCTTCACTTCAGCTCACACTCAGTAAATATATTGCCTTTCACGCTAGAATAAAGTATGCCATATTAGTTATGTAATTTCAGGCATAACGAAGAGAAACCATTTATTTAAACAGTATGGACTTGTGGATAATACTAAATTTAAACGCTTCTGTAGTTTTTCTCCGGTTGACTTTGCTACGTGTCAGCATTTATATCGCGTTTCGCAATATCACGTTATTTCGCGTGTTTACCACTGCTACATCAGCGTTAAGTAAAATGCGTTGTAACGTTGAATTATATAAATGTGCTGTATACCAACTATAAACAACAAATTCAAAGAAGCAACTTAAATGTGCGTCCATTATTATGTTTCTCAAAATGACAGAAAGATATCCGATAATGACCATAATTTCTAAAGAGTATGGTACATTTCCAGTGGGCTACCTCACCTTGCAGTAACCAAGAAAAGGCTAGGGGGCGGGGGAGTTTAAGTCTACACATTTTCATGTGACGTCCTTGGGCTCCGAGCTCACTGCTGAATTTTCGTCCACCTCCTTTATTATAGTTAAGCCGGTAGTGAAAAGCTTAATGATTGATCATTCGGATCGCACCTAGCGACTCAGTGCCCTGAGGATTTATCAGAGCGATCCCGGTGCGCTCGTTTCGGGAAGAAAAAGGATGTTCTGTTGATGCAGGGACTGTCTGTCATGTCTGTCATTTTCTGTAATATCACCTGAAAACTAGCGCAGATGAGTTTCAGTAACGTCATCGCGGGGCTTTTGCTTTCGGAACCGGGTAGCAGAATTGATCAAAGAGTATCACACCATAAAACAAGCAGGGCCGTGAATTATATTCCACGTTATTATATGTGTAGCGGGAATTGTTTCGGTTGCGTTAGGTTAACGCAGTTGTGGATATCCTGTGTGGAATAAAGTAACAAGTGCATATTTCAAAAAGTCTACAGCGCGGAGCCTTAACTTGGAAGTCAGCTGGTGTCGAGTTAACGCTGGTCAGCACGTAAAGCCGCCGCGTCGCTTCCCTTCGGTTTACTTGCCAGTTGCGTCACATGAATGAAAAGTTGTCGTTTGGATGAACAGACGAGTGTCGCCCCATTGTCCCCGCCGTGTTATAGAAGTGGGCGGATAGCTGTGTCTCTCTGCCCAATGGTAGCCACGTCTCCTATAAGAACAGAGCAACGCTCTGCCATCCAAAAAATCCCTTAAACCATCATCATTCCGGCTTAGGAACCACACTCTGCAACTGCCTCCACCCGCCGAGAGATGACAGACTCAATATCGACGCCCGCTGCACACTCATGGCCGTGGGAGCTCGAAGCTGCATAGTACCGGCGAGCCGACCAGACACCGCAAGCGCGTCTGACTGAAGCGGGAAGTCAGCAAAATAAGGATTTTACATAGAAAAACCTTAGTGAGAAGTTGGCTGCTTGTTCAATGCCATCATGATCATCTTTTCGTCACGCAGTGTACTGCTGTCAGTGTACTACCCGCAGATCTTCCTCATCCTTACCAGTGGAAGTTACCTGTAAGTTGACTCGAAGAATTTCAGTTATTTTCTCCTGCTTTTATATTAGTCTATACGTAGCTATTAACTAATGCGACTGATGATGTGCAAAACAAAAAAAAAAAATCGCATTTCCTGTATCACATAGGACTATATGAAGTGTGCATTCTGTTACGCAACATAGATATAGGGCGATTGGTGAATGATTCTTTAAAAACAGTTTTTGCAAATTACGTTTAATTATTTAGATATATATTTTGAAGACCAAATGATCTGATCATTTACATATCAAAACACTTTATATGATCTTTTAATCTGCACGTATTTTATGATTAATGAGTTAAGAGTATTTATATAGCATATAGAGACATATATAAGCTAAAGATGAAAAAATGCACTCTCCAATGTAGCTGAACAAATGTGTTTTACAACAGTGTCTGGGTTCCAGAATATTCTGGTTTAATTTGTGCTTCCGAGAGCACTTTTTATTTGCAACGAATAGGCTATATGTATACTTAAATGTTTTGATTTTTAAAAGGTGGCCATTATTTTCCATTAGTGTTACTGTATGGCAATAAATTACTATGACAGTAATATACTACTATCACCGGTTTCTGCCATTGTCGAAATTAATTGGGAAACGCAATATCGCAAAACAAGCAGGAGAGCTTAATTTATCATTTTTTCTTCTGGTCGTTAAAGTATTTAAAGATTTTGTTTAACAAATCAGTTTGAAATGCATAAAGTACCGTTTCTGACTGGTTTGGCAGTGTTGTACAATTCTATAATAGTAGTTGTAAAAGGTTGAAGCTTGGCTAGAAAATAACGGACACTCAGAACACATCACATAAAAATAGGGTATTTGTAATAGTCACGGACTCTGCGGTTTTCTCCAGTTAAAGTTACCTGTCACAACTTGTGAATGAAGATTTCTGTGTGCATTACATCACCATCTACTTACACGCCGCTCTTTGAGGATATAATTTAAAGCTACGTCTGGAAAAGCGGTCATAAAACATCAGTCACTGACCTGCTGTGTCTGATTGACACAACTCGTCACTTATTACGTCGTTATGAATGAATTAAAATATCCCGGCCATCTCTATACAGCTAGTTTTATTTTCGCCTTTTAAAATAATTACCGAACTGCTCATTTTATCTTTATGCTCAGACCCCAGACTTGATACTAAAATAGATGCGGCTTATGGTTACAGTTAAAAAGTGGGCACGACTATGTTTAGCTTTGGTTTGTGCATTAGAAACTACATACCATTGTTTGTTTTTATAATTCAAACCTGCTTTATTCGGCTTACAGCAAATTTGATACATTTTAGGGAAGAGGTAGTTTGAAATGTGCGTAGAATATAAAAAGAGAGGATGTGGGTTTTCGCTGCGCCTCAAACGCGCCTTCAGCTTTCCAGTTATATATGCTAGTAAAACTTCATCATGTTTCTGCTCGCAAAGAACGCGAGTGAGCGCCGGGGATGGGTGCGCTAAACCCGTAGCGGTACCCAAGCGCTGTCATTATCACATTTAAAATCAAGCTTACTGGGTTAAGGGACCCCTGTTATGGACATGGCCCTATAAAAACGCACCTGCACGGTAAATACCGCGCTACTGAGAGTGCGGACGACTGCGGCGATTTTCAGCTGCGTTTAGTTAGCGTTGCTCTTTTTTGTTAAAACCATATACTTTAAAACCTCAGATTAGAATAATAAATAATAGAATCCTAAATGGCATGGGGAACATATACAACCATCTTACGAACATCTGCTTGTAGTCTGAAAGTGGTGAAACGCAGCATGTAATTTTAATGTCATGAAGTTAAATTAAAATTAATTTAGGAGTACCGCTCACTGCCTGGCACATGAATGAAAATTGCTTTCCACCTAGCAATACCCAGAAGGTTTCAATAATTTAAACGCACACTTAAGTAAAGAATAACATATCCCTGTTATTAATTGTATACCCATTTTGCGTCTCTTGTGGGTTCCCGCGCAGGAAATGGTTTGTTTTAGTGGCAGGAAAAATGTAATTCTAATGCCAGTATTTGTTAGAGCGACCCTACCTTGTTTGGGATCAAACACGGTTCATGTTTAATCGAAAGAAAAACTAGTCTTAAATGTGTCAGCTACTGTGGAGCACATGTGTTGCAGCCTTGACCATCTCTGAAACAAACCTGCAGGATCTCGGTTATTATCCCGCTCATCAGTTCAAACAGACCCAGATTATCCTGCAGAAAAAGACAAACTTGAATAAATGACCAAACATTTCCAGGGCAAACTAATGCAGTCTTTTGTGTGTACATTATTCTGTTAAATGCTGCTCGTGCGATTTGATCTCATGCAGCTCATTTGATCTCGCTTTTGACCCTTTCTGTGGGAATATGGTAAATTATTTTTAATACTTCCTTGGGATAAGGAAAGCATAAAGCATAATTTTAGGTTTGCGACATTTAAATGTACGAATATTTACCTTGAAACTCGAAACCACAAAGACCACCGATCGAACATGCAAAACGTACAATTTTAATTTCACTTCAGTGAAAACCCAAAGGAACGTTGGATTGTTTGGTATTTAACGGTATAGACTTAGGCCTAATATAAATTCTTTCTGTACTGTGAGCTATAGGCTACGTAACTGAGAAAGTCGATGCGATTCTGTTTAATTTATAACTCGGGATGTGACGGTTGATCTGGCTATTAATTTAAGTTAACACAGACTTCTAGTTTTTGCCGTTTCTCTAATTCGTCATAAAAAATATTATTTCACGTGTATGTCTTCCTTGCATTGTATTTTATACTTTTTATGTAAAGCACTTTAAATTGCCTAATGGTATGAAATATGCTATACAAATAAACTTGCTTTACTTGGGTAAGTGTAGAATTGGAATTGCTTTTCAGAGAAAGAAATGAGTCTCTATATGTATATGGATAGTTCATTCGTGAAAAAGGGAAACAAAGCAGATTAAATAATCGGTTTGCGTGGGTGTAATTTAGTCTCTTTATTTTTGCAGTTTAGTGGCCGTACTGTTGAGGTTTATTCTGTAGGCAGATGCTTTCAGTAGTATATCAGTATGTTAATTTTTAATGTGGTGGCGGTAAGAAGTGTCCAGTTTGTATGTGGATATGAAGTCCGTACGCTCCACGGGAGCAAACGAGGGAATGAGTACTCTTCAGTGAATGCGCTATTCCCCCGGACGCCCATGGTTAAATTGGCCGCTTATGGACCACTAGGAGAAACTAAAAAAGGATTAGTGACAGGGGTTCGTGTAAAACAGACGGCAATTGAACGTTCGGCCATGGATTCCATAATAATAAAACTCTGAATAAATAAACGACAGAAAGGGAAAATACTAAAATTGTAAATACGGACTCAGCCTTCCAGTTAAATATGCTAGCAATACTTTATCAAGTTCCTGTTCGCAAAGAACGCAAGTGAGCGCCAGGGATGGGTGCACTAAACCCGTAGCGGTACCCAAGCGCTGTCATTATCACATTTAAAATCAAGCTTACTGGCTAAAGGGACCCCTGTTATGGACAGAGCTGATCTGATAGAGCGTATCTGGTAACGTCACAGAGCGTTAAGTACGGTAATAAACCCCCATTGACAAAAATCATGGTAGTCTGTTTTTCTTGAAGCAGAAATTTAATTTTAAAGTGTTGCAGTTAAAGAATTGAGAAAATGCACCAACTGGCAACCCTGATTGTTGTTTTGCAAATTAATACAATTGTTTACAGGTGTCCCCTGGGAACCCAAACGCTAATAAAAATGCCAGTTGGTGTAATGTAGTTTGGCGGTGTATTACTTTTGGCTGAAGGTTCTTTGAGGAGTAAACAGTGGTCAGTGAGTTATCACTTATCGTTATTTTATATCTCCATGACTACAATGCAGGATTCGGCCTTCACCGATTTCTGAATGTTAAATACGGAAAGAAAAAAAATAGAAAATCCAAACCAAGAGTTCCTTACCAAAAATCGAGTCAGGGAACTAAATCCTATTGAATCCGTCTTGCACATTGTCAAAAAAAGGGGATTTGAAACGCCGACATCGGCGTCAATGCACTTCATGCCCTGTTAGGTGTCAGGAAAATATTTTAGAAATTTTCACCCGCACTGCCCTGGATATCCCCCAGACATACCGTAATAAAGAAGTACCGCAGTAATAAAAGATGTCTTACTAACAGGCCAGTTTTTTTTATTTTACAGCGGAGCTTTCCTTTTAAGACGTAAAAAATCCCGAAGGTCTTGGTTTTTGAAAGGCGTGATAGGTATGAAAGCTTATAATTATTTAGCAGTAATTGTGTAAAATTGACCAAACTGCGTAATCATAATAAATCAATTTCCTTTCTATATGCCTATGAAAATAGACATCTGTGCCAGATTCATGTCGTACTTCTGATCTGAAACGATTTTGGTAGTAGGCCTATGGCTTTGACCTAACAGACAAGTTCCAGTACCTGTTTTAGGCCTACGTAGTTTAATAATATCTTACGATGTTTTAACGTGAAAATATCTTAATGTAAGTAAAATTTGACGTGTGAGCTTTTGTTATTAACCGTATTTTACCCACGCCCAGAACTTAATTTTTTTTTACAATGACGGGATGGTCAATGAGCCGATACAGAGGGGAAATGAAAAAATAAAAAAAAAACACTTAAAGACATTAAAACAGACAAACAGAAACATTTGACAAAATAAAACATTACTGGCCCTTCAGTTGTGTAGAACGGCGTTATCTTTAAAGCAAATATTTTTAAATGACCGTGCAGTGTGTAATTCAATTCAACATTTCAGCTGACTAATGTGTTTTTATGTTCCTCTGAATTATAACTAGGATTATATTTTATTAACTTTTTGTGAGAAGCTATTTTCTGATTTGAGCCAATAGACTCTAGATGCCTTTGTGCTGTATTTTCGCCACTGGAATAATAACGTACCCTTATTTTGTACATTATTTAATACCCTGAAAGCATTTGGAAATATGGTGCAGTGTCCTAACAGGAAAATTATGGAACATCTTTAGGTACTTTTACAGTGACTGTGCATAATTAAAAGTTAATTGAGTAGATTCAGAAGCATTGGAGTTTCGAGGTGAGCCCTGCTCTCTGTAGTACAGCACCCTCCAAACTAGGGGGCGCACATCACGAAACCCAATAACATGAATGCCGGCTGACAGATGATCAATTCATATGAGGTGGAGGTGTGACTTCTTCCACCAAAATGATTTCGTAATGTTTAGAATGGAAAGCAAGCTTTATTTACCATTTGCGAAAACCCTGATCGTCTGGCCAGTGTTTGGTAGGTCTCGATTTATTATTCCACACAGTCCAACCAAAACCGCACAAACTTATATCAGTAGCTACAAAGATGCATATTGAATTCCCAAGAGCGAAGCTGATATTATACCTTTGAGTGGAATAATTTATCTAAATTATTTCAACAAATTGGCAAAGAGCTAAACAGTAAGTGGTTTTTCGGGATGAAAACGTCTGAACACGATTGCAACATAATAATGTTTGAAAAGACTCAATAATTGCAGTCTGATAAACACATGTCAAATGCACTCACTTTTGGTGTGACATTCCTGAGCTTATCTTCTTGTGCCAGGGTGCGAACAGTGATTATATCACCCCTTGTTCTTTCTCGATTTCCAGCTAATGGTTTGTCTTTCTTTTCTTTGGGTGGGGAGGCGGTTTTCTCATCATTATGTTAAGGATGGGTGTGGTGGGTTGACACTGAGAGGAGGGGCGAGCATACAGGTCCATTTAGCGCCTGAGTATTCTTCAGATATCCATCTTGCTGTGACGTTCGTGTGATTCCTACATCTCTGTTCCTCTGAGATGGCACCTGTATCAACACACATTACACCCCCCCCACCCCAAACAAACACACACACACACTGTCTCTAGTTGGTCTATGGACACTGCTGTCCACAATGACCAATGTAGGGTTCAAAAGCAGTAATACACTGATCTTGGGCACCAGGCACCATCAAACCCAAGAGAAGTAGCTCCGCTCCGCATGTCACCTACATCCAAAGTTTCCTGTCAGTATCAGGTTTTGCCCATGTTCGTGGTCTTGTCAATGGGTGGTGTTTTGGATCTTTAGGAGGCTGACAATAAAGAAGGAGGAGGCATTAAAAACAAAAGACAGTAAATCACAGATTTTTCTGAAAAGCTCTCGCAGAGAAGGAAGGTGCATGGAAGTCTAAAACAGCACCGATGTATTTATGGAGTGTTTATTACGCCGCACGTGAGCCATAAACGCATAAATTTTTGTGACTTTGAGACGCACACTTACGGAATTTATTTTTTAAAAATACCGCCCACGACTTGCGCAGCTTTCCTGGAAACAATCCCAGCAATGTTACCTAAGTGTTAGTATAAAACCTCCGATTCAGCGTGACGATGCCAAACCGCCAAGCACATGTAGTGTCCGTATGCAGATAAGTTTTCTTTTTTTTTCCGAGCACCCGTTTTAACACAGCTCGTGTTTTTGGAGATTGTTCTGTTTTAGGGCTGTACATGGGCGTTGTTAGGTCCGATCGCTCGGGGTTATATCCCCGAGTATTTTAGCTCCGATGCTCTTTTTTCACGACAAGCCCCAGGTAAACTTGACAGCCCCTGAACTTTAAAGTAGCTAGAAACTCCCCTGGGGCTGGATATTCAATTTCGAAAGACTTTCAGAGATAGATATATAACGATAGTTAGCATTTTTCATTCCAAGTTAGTAACTTTTTTTACTTTATTTTTTTCAAACGAATCTGGATTTCTGGAAATTGAAGGGACACTTGCCTGATATGTTGTACACTGACACATTTTGTGATAGTTATGGTTTACCTATAAAGCGCAAAGTTAATATAAAATAATTCAATTTAGTCTGTTAGTTAGTCTATTGGGACACTGTGTTTGGACACTGAAAGTGGACTTGTGACTATTGTTTATTGTGGTGGTGACCTGGGGCACAAGTAGTACAATTTGGAAGCCCTGCCCACATTTGGTGCTAATGTCGAGTGCCCCTTCCATTACCCTATTACTCTCATTCCAATTCTGAGTGATCATTGTATTCCCCAGGACCCCTCAATATTAGTCCCAATCCTGAATGTTCATTCTTCTCTCCAGGAACCAATCCATACTCGTTCTAATCCAGACTGTCCGTTCTCCCCCCAGGATTCTATCCACACTTGTTCCAATCCTGAGTGTCCATTTATCTCCTTGTACGCTATCCACACCGGTCCCAATTCTGAGTGCACATTCTCCTCCCCAGAACACTATCCATACTCATGGTAATCCTCAGTGTGTTAGGGACTGGCATCCGGAAGCAGGCAAAGGGAGCCGCAGATACGGACAACAGACTTTATTGCAGGGTAACACACTTCAAAACACGGGTAAAGATAATGACAGGACTAGGGAAACAAACTGAAACACGGACTAAATACAATCGAACTGAGGACAACAGGAAACAGCTGACGATCACGGGGTTAACGAGGGGGCGTGGTCTACGAGAGGGCAGGACGAACGGAGCATGACACAGTGCCCATTCTCCCTTTTCTCTCCCCAGGGCCCTGTCCTCGGTGGTGGCCCTGGGCGCCAATATCATCTGCAACAAGATCCCTGGCCTGGCCCCTCGGCAACGGGCAATCTGCCAGAGCCGCCCGGATGCCATCATTGTCATCGGTGAGGGTGCGCAGCTGGGTATCAACGAGTGCCAGTACCAGTTCCGCTATGGGCGCTGGAACTGTTCGGCCCTGGGGGAGAAGACCGTCTTTGGGCAGGAGCTCCGAGTGGGTGAGTCAGCCAGCCTGCCCTGGTGTCGTGCACTATGCAGTTAGGGATCCCGCATGCTGGCAGGAGTTAGAGCTGCAAGTTTACGGTCGCTTGGAATGACCCATGCAGTTGGGTGATGAGACAGGCATTAGCTCACAAGTCTCATAACCTTGTCTGCCCTGGGGTGTTGCTCCTGTGCTCAGTCAGTGTCCTTTAAAATCCCAGTCTTCTCCAATCTTCCTTTGGGGAAAAAGAGATTTAAAGCAGACTTACAGAAACAGTTGTGCCATGGAATTGCTTTGTTGCCTCTAAGCTTGAGTGTCTTTAATGCGCATTTAATCCAATAACTCTGCAAACAATCAATGCCTTTTAGGACTGGCTGGATGTATGATTCAGTTACTTCAAAGGCATTTCTGCATGTGACAACAGGGGTGTTTTGGTGATGAATTCTCGGGGTGTTCCTCCCTTCTCTCTCTCTCTCTTCCACCCTCCTTCCCAGCATGAGTGCTGTCCATCCCCAGAGGCCGGTTTATTGTCACACTGACTGATGTAAGTCCGTCACAACTTGTCTTTCATAAAAGCCATAGAGTGGCAATTCGGCTCAGGGAAGCCGATGGCAATGAAAGACCCCTGGGGATGAGAGCTGAGGAAAAGCAGAGCGGCTTGAGTTGGTTGCAGTCAGTCGACGATCTGAAAGCTCTTCTGGCCTCACTCTACCAAACCCATAATGGAGCCCAGCAGATATGTGCTGGGGGTGTGAATTGCTTTTCAGAACGCATAATAACGTAGCTGGTGGACATTGTTAAAGCCTTTTCAGCCAAACCAGATCACTTCACTGCCTGGATAATTTGTACGTCTGTGTTTGGAGTTTTCATGAGCGCTTCAAGGTACAACAGAAGGTCACTTTTAGGTGTTTCTGCCATCACTTGAACCTGCAGCATCTATTGCGCGAACTACATAGACAAAGACATATAACATTGATAGTGGAATTATTGCATAAAGAGGACAGCTAACTACAGCAACAAAGCAGAAGGTTGGTGGTGATATGTGTCGAGTTTTTCTGCTACGTTGAAGACCCCAGTAGCCTGAAGAGCTCCTGGTTTGAAATTACTGAAGAAGTTTGCTGTTATATTTCTAATAGACTTCATGTGCTTTAAAACTGTACCAAAACCAAATACTGTGTTGAAAATTATACAACTCTTTGATTTACTGTTAAGAGTGGAGTACAATTAGAAAAACTACTAAATGTTTATGATTATGATTTATAACCGAATGACTTGTACGGTACAGTTAAATATTTTGGGGTTTGGATATTGTGCAATACAGCGGAGTCATAATACAAGCAACTAGATTGCATAAATGTTAGGTAAATTCAAAAAGGATTCTTGGTCACAGACGGGCACAGGCATGTTATGAGGATATGAAGATAGAGCAGGAGTCTTCAGGTTCCATTTCAAAGACACCGACTGGCTTTCAGCAATGCATTTCACCCTCAAGGTGAAGTGACACCTATGGCTACAATTGCTAAAAATCAGAGTGGGCATATCTCTCTCCATTGCCCACTGCTTACATAGGGTTGGTCAGTTTGGATGCACTCAGCAAAAGTACAACTCTGGTCCAAAAATATGCAATTTAATAGCCGGCTTTTTTAATGTAACGGAACCAAAGAGATCTTAATTCAAGGAAAAGATTTTGTTAGTTATATGCCAGAAATGTGATATTTATTTCTGTAAATATTAATATGTTTTTAAAAATGGGGGGCACTATTGGCAGGTCCCTATCTGGACATTTCTCAAACCCAGCAGTGCCGGAAACAAGGATGTCATAGGTTTGACCGAATTGAGGATCAGTTACTGTGGTCATGTCTTTCAATGGTGCACCACAGAAGACTGAAGGGTTGCCAGTATGACTCTTAAAGGAGTCAACCTTCACAAAGAACTGAAGCCAGATATCGACGTTTGTGCCTTCGAAAGACAGACACCACAGACTAATATAGAGATACTTATGGAAGAGGTCTTACCACCCAGGCCTCACTCTCATTTTATTACTCCAACTCCATGAAATTGTGATTTATGACGTGGAGTATTTTATCTGGGATTAATGCATTCTGTGGAATAATCTCTCTGTTGCTTGTAAAGATGGTTTTTTTTTGAGGTAATTAATTTTGTGGTAATTAATCATTCTCAGACTTCTTGATCAGGGCTGTGCAACAGGAAAGCAAAGGTGTCCCGTCCATTTGCAGTGGGGTTGGGAGACAGATTGCGCCACCCCCCCCAGTGAAGATGCAGGTGACCTGCCGTAAGGGCCCAAATTTATCAGTGCTGGTTCAGCAGCAGTAGACTGGCCTGAAAGGTGGCAGGCAGTCTGAACTGACAGCCTGGGGCGGCGTAATGGTAGGAGGTCAGTTCACTCTCACTGAGTCCGCCTATCCCCCCTGCCGCACACGTACATCCATCATGAGCAGTGCTGACATACTGCAGGGCCCTTGTACTCCCTCAATTCGGCTGGCCCCCACCTGGACCTAGCACGGGTGGATCCGTGCCCACAGAAACAAATATCAGATGAAAAGGGTGAAGATCAGGAAGCCGGTTTTGCGGGGG
>JAODKF010000068.1:30755775-30772073 GCA_026779585.1 Mormyrus proboscirostris | reverse complement strand
GCAGAGACAGCGCTGTCCCAGCAGCAGATTTGGACAGTGTTTCCTGCAGAGACAGCGCAGTCCCAGCAGCAGATTTGGGCAGTGTTTCCTGCAGAGACTGCGCTGTCCCAGCAGCAGATTTGCGCAATGTTTCCTGCAGAGACAGCGCTGTCCCAGCAGCAGATTTGGGCAGTGTTTCCTGCAGAGATAGCACTGTCCCAGCAGCAGGTTTGCGCAGTGTTTCCTACAAAGACAGCACTGTCCCAGCAGCAGATTTGCGCAGTGTTTCCTGCAGAGACAGCACTGTCCCAGCAGCAGATTTGTGCTGTATGGCAAGCAATAGTCAGCCAAAGAAACTATTTACAAAGCGAGGCAACAGTCTTTCAATAATCAGCCATACAGACTATTTACACATGGACAGTCATGTACAAACTACACAGAGAGACAATGGCTGGACACAGAGACAACAAACAGCTATGCAGACCATTTATACAAGAGGCAACAGTATGATTCATAGAGATTACTAACTTCCACATAGACTACATAGTAGGCAACAGTTGGACACAGACTTTTACACAGGGACACTACAGTCAAGCACAGAGAGACACAAATAAGCCACAGAGACTATTTAAACAGGGAGGCAACAGTTGGACACACAAGACTACAAACTGCCACATTTAAACGGGGAAGTAACGGTCACAAAAAGACTATTAACATTGGGACAAAACCTGCATGCAATAAAAATAGCACAATATAAATTAGAACGCAGTTAATTATCAGTAAGATTATATTTTAAATTCTCCTGTTTGTAACACCTGATGAATACCCGAGGAAATACGAAAAGGCCACCCATAGCACAAACAGACAATAACAGGTGGGCAAGATCCACCCCTTCAAACACGTCAGTTAATGTGCATGATAACTGAGATGGATGTAGTTGTGTACGAAAATCAGCGTACTAAATACAAAGCTGTACTAGCCTGGGTGAGTTGGAGTTTAAAGTTAAGTATAAATATTAAGTATATATATATACACACACACACACACTGTGACACATCGAAGTGTGCAGTGTCCTTCTCTGTGTACCAGCCTGTCGAACATTTGTAGGCACAATCATTTGTTTAGTAGAACAGGCTACATTTAAACGGACTAAAATGCTTTTCAGAACTGGAGACGCTAAATATCCATCAGCGCGAAGCTGCAGAGCTCTGCGCAGGAACGATGGTTTATGAGTAGAAAAGGAGACTCGCTTTAGTGCCAGATGAGCAATTACATCCACATGAATCCAATTTCTTGCAACTCCTCCTAAGTACACTGTGTGTTTGACGTGAACGATCGCAGCTAGGAATTTCTGGTCTTTTACTAATTGGTAGCAGGAGACAGACTATGATGGACAACGTTAAATAAACACTTCCAACTATACACCAATCAGGGGGGTTCCATAACGAACAATAATTGCGGTCTGTGCCATAAGTTCCTGGGCGCCCTAGATCCCCGACGACACGCAAGGCAGGATTTCTAGCTGATGCCATTGCCCTCATATCCCTGCCATTAGCTGTATTTCACTTCAAAACAATGACTTTGTTTCTTGTAGATGTGAGGGTCTAGATAAATCCATTTATTACTCCAAATAACGTTATTTTAAGAACCTGCGTGTAGCCCCTGTGTTACCTTACGCCAGTGGACCCTTGAACCTCGGATTTCGCACAGCGGACACAGCCTGGTTATTCCGCCCTACTCTCGTGTAGATGAGAAGAGAAAGTCGTGCCAGGGTTAGATCGTATAAATAGCGATGACATAACTTTTAAAAATGTCAGACTCCGATGTCCTTAAGTAGTCCTAGGCTTGAGTTTCCCCTATTGCGATGAATCTAAGCCCGCAACTCACACACTACTGAAAACTGCTGCATTACATCTTCATGTAGCTTAAGTTTGTTTTCAGTATTGTATTCGTAAAAGTAGACTACCGGTTTGGGATAAATTATGAATGCATTTTTAGTTTACTTTAAAAGAAATTAGAAAAAAGAAAAATAACATCAAACTAAAATGAAATAAAATTGTCGTGAAATCGTACGTATTTTAAAACCTACAGCCTGCATGATTTTTCGACCAGTTCTCAATCTTCAAAAAGCACTGATCTCTAAAACAGACCCTGAACTGTACACTCCCTCCATCGGTCTGCTTCTCTTTCAATATTTCGATGGTCGGCGCAGCATCCAAAGCACACTGCTATCCAGATGTAAACGGTTAATGGTCATCATTGGAGTGCGTATGAGCAGCGTATCTGCGGCACATCAAGTAGCAACGTGCTCCATATTTAAGTAGAGTGTAACAGTATACGAACACAGTGAAATGAGATTTATATTTGTTTTTCCCCAGCACTGATGTGGTTTTTTGGAAGGTACAGAGAATTACAGAGCAGGATGTCACCAATAATGGTGTTTTTCCCATGTGTCTGACATATTACTGGCAAGAAGGAGCATTTTAGAATCTCAAATATTTTAAACAGGATTTAGGTTTATTTCATGTGCAACTGCATTTTAAAAATGCCTACTAACTAGAATATATTAGACCGTCTGTAAGCGATTAAAATGACTTAATTTCCCCCTACTGTTGATTCTTTATTGGAATTGGAGCAAATCTGACAAATTCCATGGTTATATCATATCTAGATTGCGCATTGAACAAAAAAAGATAGATAGATAGATAGATAGATAGATAGATAGGCGACCAGAAACTGTGGCTTATAATTATATTGTATATAAACATAGAAAAACATTTGCGCCCAATTAAGAAAGGCCACTGTCGTCATGTTTATCTCAGTGCGAATCGCAGCGAACAAAGACAGCATTCATGGTTTTTCCAACTTCTTCCACCCGTTTACAAAAACTTTAAATCCAAAAGCGCATCCTGTGTGCCATGCCGCAGTAAAAACAAATCTGGTCGGATGGCCGTTTAGTTATGAAGTGCTTGGAAGCTACAGCAGTTTGAAGAAACAGAGCACAGGGGTTATTGACCCAAAGAGCAGTGGGTGCACAGTAACACAGTGAGTTTCATCGAGGCCGGCAGTGGATATATGAACACGGGGTTGCAGAAGCTTAACATTATTGCCTCTTCCCTCCCCCCTGCTCAGAGAACCAACCTCAAAGGCGACATTTTTACTGTTGTTGCCCCCATTTGTAAAATGTACTAAGCAACATAATAGTTTGCGTACAAAACAAAATTTTAGGCATTTAGATCTACAATGCAGGCTTATTGTCTCCTAGAATAACATGATTAACTTAGGAATACTATGTGCAATTTCTTTTAAGACATTCAATAAAAATGCATGAGTATGTCTGTAAAGAAACATTATGAGAGACGCCAACCCCAATTATGAATTCTTACCATAAGTAAACTGCACATTGCCTTTTTATAGTGGGAAGTGACACATTGAATTGAAAGCCATAGTAGGAACAGTACAATGAAGAGGGACAATCCTGCCAAAGCTGCACTCTGAGGCATTTTATTTGTTGGCTCACGTGCTGATTAAGTGCAAGTGCGGCTGAAAGGTGCAGAGATTTAAGCTGCCGCGTCTTTAACAGGCTGCCATTGGGCATCTCTCATATGAACATTGTGCTTTCCCATCTGGACTTACTCTGAGGTCTTCCCCTCTTTCCTTGCCAGGAGATGCCTTTCCAGGGCTTCTGCGTTTCTCTTCCACAGCCAAGCGGCCATCTTAATTGTGGACATTTCGATAGGACTGTTGAGCTAAATGGAAAAAGAAATTCACTTCAGGATATTTTCTCCTCCTCATATATTTCAGCTTCCCAACCTCTTTGATATCTGACCTTTTCTCCTCTGTTACCCAACCTACTCTGCTTGTTGATATCTGATCTCTGTTTCTCTTTTGGCATCAGTTATGACTAGAGAGACCTCAGACGTAATGAGTCTTCAACATTTTGTACAGATTAAATTTTATATCACAATAATAACGTTGATCATAATCTCTACAGTGAAAATGACTATGGTGATGTTCTTGATGATATTGGTACACAAAGTTGTTGATGATGATGGCTTTGGCGGTGACATCATAATCATGCAGCTCTTGATGGTGATGCTTATGATGATAGTGTCAAAGATGTCAATGATAACAATGAGTTTGGTGAGGATGAATACGTGGATGACAGTAATAACGGTGTTGATGGTGAGGATGACAGTAAAGAAGATGATAGTTAGGAAAAGAGCAGTGATTACCGTGCAGTAACAATGAGATTGAACATAATGATGGCATTGACGATTGGAGATGATGATGACGTAGTTTGTGTTAGAGATTGTTCTGAATGAAAATGATGACAGTCAAAGTGGCTGCGTACTTCTCTAATGCCAACTGTCTGTCCCAGGTTCTGGAGGAGCGCATGAAATTGGAATGTAAGTGCCATGGAGTTTCAGGATCCTGCACTACCAAGACCTGCTGGACGACGTTGCCCAAGTTCAGGGAGATTGGCTACATCCTGAAGGAGAAGTACAATGAGGCGGTGCACGTGGAGGTGGTGCGGGCCAGTCGTCTGCGGCAGCCCACCTTCCTGAAGGTCAAGAAGAGCCCAGATTACCGCAAGCCCATGGAGACGGATCTAGTCTACATCGAGCGCTCACCGAACTACTGCGAAGAGGACGCCGCCACGGGCAGCGTGGGGACGCAGGGGCGCCTGTGCAACCGCACCTCGCCGCACACGGACGGCTGCGACCTCATGTGCTGCGGAAGAGGCTACAACACGCATCAGTACACCAAGGTGTGGCAGTGCAACTGCAAGTTCCAGTGGTGCTGCTTCGTCAAGTGCAACACCTGCAGTGAGCGGACGGAGGTGTTCACCTGCAAGTAGGGCCCAGGCCGGGGTCGGCAGTGTTTCCCGAAGAACGTGATGAACGAAAACAAATGGAATTTACAATGTGGAATCCCTATGGCGTTGTTTTGCACACAAGAATCTCGGTTTGCTTTAAAGTGTCAATAGATAAAACATCCATAGGTAAAAGTCCAACTTGACTCACAGGATAAAAATGGTGCCCTGGACCTGTGCAGTGCATTCTGGGATTTGTCGTTTCTCACCTTTACAGAACGCTTGTAAAAATGGCACAGAGTGACTAACTCCAAAGGATGTTGTGAAACATCACATCACCTGCTTTTTGATAGAAGACAAAGTTAACAGTCCTGTAGTGTAATGGTTAGCCTTTAGTCTAATTAACTTAAAGGAATTGCAAGGGAGAGCAGGACTGACTATTAAAAATCCATGGACATTCCTTTTTTATGAGCTGTCAAAGCAAAGAACGCTACATTAACTTAGCGCCCTTCATGCGCTGAATTAGCCTCAATGGGATTTATCTGTACAGTAAGCCTTATGCCAACTGGAAAAACATGGAGTATGTTAGCTATCCAGTCACACTGGGACTGTTTGAACACTGAAAATAATTTGTTTATTTATGTTATAGTATCTTTAAACAAAGCACTAACGGGTAGAAATGTCTTATTTTGTACTAAGTGTAAAAAGAAAATTTTTAGAGATTATATTTGAAGGTGCATATCATTTAAACCACCCCGTCCCCACTGCTCTTTCCTGAACAATAACATTGCTACTGATGTGTGGAATTCAGATACCAACCCACAATGCATTGCATTTCTCATGCAGACACATTTGTTTCAGTTCGCTGTAGCTGGTGGCTGGGAGGTGCAACGCTGTTTCTGCTTTCTGTTTCATTATAAGAGAAGATGATGGTTCACATTTTTCCTGCCCTGCATCTCTCGTACCATTAAATGCGAACACTATGACGCTGGGTTCGCTGTCCAATTCTGCACTGACTAGAAAAAGAATCCAATACCACTCAGCTGAAAAGAAATCAATATAAGGCTGAGCAATGTTTGAAATAAATGTGACCGACCGACCGAACGTCATGCTGCTTCAGGGTCTCACACCCAAAAAATGCTTGTTAGTGACCTTCTACCACCCTGCTGGTTCGTGTTCCTCAGCCTCTGGGGCACCTGCCCTGGAGCAGGCAATAGACACACGCCAAACTCCCAAAGGGAACCAAGGGCCTAGCCGGGTCGTGGCTTTTTGTTAACAGTAGATCTGTCTGGGGTTCGTTTGAGAAGACACTGGATTTTGGCAAATTTCGGCTAATGAATGAAACTTAATTAAAATTTATATACTTATGTATAATGTTAGATATATATGTGGTACTGAAACATATACAATCGTAATATTAAGAATATTTATAATGATGTATATATGTCTGTCTATACTTTTTGCACTTTAAATCATTTATATTCTGAAACAAATGTTATTGATATTGTTATTATTGGTAGTTTGGTTTTCTAAAGAATTTGCTCTGAAACTGAAAATTCGACTCAAAAAGTTCATACGTTTTTCTTTTATACTTAGTGTACATAGAGCGAACCTGAGGAGATTTACTCTGGAGAACAATTATAATAGCTCAGTTATAAATAATATTAGTAATATTAGTAAATTGTTTACTTTGAGTTAGGAGTATTTGCATTATTTACTTTTCATAACAACCACTGCTTTATTGACATAATCAAGCCAGCTGTCTATAGTAAAATTCAGAATATAGAAATTTATTATTTTGTAAATATAAACATTTATTGTTTTATTAAAATACTAATTGCTTAAAAATGTATAAATCCTGGTTTTGCATTCTCTTGCCACACTGATCTGCAGAGGCAAGTGAGGCACGGCTTTTAAGCTTTACGCTCACAGCACCGGCAGGTTGAACACACCATCCCACACTTGACGGTTACGCAAACAGCCTCTTTTCTGTGCTTTGAGATTCCTCTATGCTGTCAGCAGTGTCTGGAAAAGATATTTTAATATATATAACAAAGATGTGACTATGGTTTTCCTGAAATCAAAGTAATATATTTTCTTTATATCAAATTCTCAACTTAAGGAGATCAGTTATTCAATTTTCAAAGCTAACGATATCCTGAAAATGTGGTTGAAATATGATTTTGACATTGTATTTCAAATGCACAGGACCATTTCGCTTAATAATATTATAATAATTAAACTGTTTAAAACAAACCATTTTACTTATTTGTTCTTATTAGGGTTTTTCTTGTCACTAAACTACCTAAACCCAAACTGTTCTTTTTATGTTGTAACACTGATCTGGTATCTATATGCCCTGACCATTTGCATGATCTGGATTGATTGTACATAAAATGATAATGGCCATGTACATACTAAACTCCAGTACAAATTTGCTGATTGGCCAGTCTTGTGAAGCTTCCATGCTCGTTGGTTGAAGCAGAGATTTTCATGAGTATGAGAGTGTCGAACAGTGTCAGTGAAGACCTCAACTCCAGTTACCCCTCAACATTAGAATGCTGTCTGTAATATGGTTGCCATTGTCTTTTTAAAAATTTGGGCCAACATCCATGGAAAAAATGCGTCTTGTTCCGAAGTTCCAACCACCCTTAATACAGACATTGGCTTCACTGAAGAAAAATAAATTCATAAAGTCATTAATAATTAAAACAAAGGGAGTGCTGACTGCAACACTAGTTTGTACACGACATGTGTTTGCCATCATCTGTGGTATATCTGTTGCCAGGTCTGATGGGTCGTTTAGTTATGATGAGCTTGGAAACCAGGACAATTCGGGCCTGATTTGATAGAATATGAGCCTAAACGAGTCGGTTGAGCAGCGAATGCAAATGGATCCCGCTATTTAGCAGGTTTTTCAAAGGTTCATCCTACATGTGCCAGAACCTTCTGGTCATGAGATGGAGAATTTGCAAGGAGCTGAACTCAGCAGCCCATTTAAAGCAAAGATTCTTCCAATTCTATCGGTTTGGCTGCTGCGTATAAAACTCGATCTTTCGGTCTGTCGTTTTGGAGACTAACAGAACAACGATGCACGTTTTTTTCCCCCATTGCAAACATTAACCCCTACAGCTGCTTCAAACTTCATACACATCTCACAGTTTCAATGCTTTATGGCCTGGCCTAGGCCATGTCTGGGCCTTACCATGGTAAAACGCCCTAGGAAAAAGATCAGTACCGCCAAAAGTGTACCGCCCACACTAGATGGGAGTCGGTTAAAATGCAGAGATCCTTACGTTGCCTATGCAAGTCCTAACTTGAACTCTTAAGCATCTGTGGGAAGACTTGAAAATTGCCGTCCATAAGCGATCCACAAGCAATTTGAGAAAGCTTGAGTAAACCTGCCAAAATGAACGGGCGAATAATGTACCAATCCAGAGCACAACACTGGTAGAGACTTACTCAAAAACATTTGCGGCTGTGATCTCCGCCAAAGATGCTTCCACCAGACATTCAGTTCGCAAGTCGCAGAAGTTGACATGCTTTAGCTTTTCCCTCTAAAAGCCCGGCTCATCCCCAGAAATTACATGCTTGAAATTCAGGTTTCGATTAAAACAACAGATCTTTAAAAAGATCTGGAGGGGGAGTGTTTATTGAACTGAATAAACTGAATCCAGTTTTTGGGTGTTGCGGGTTCCTTTGACCCCAGTAACCGGCAGAAGTCCTAACTGCAGGCCTGAAACCCCAAGCAGCGGATCTCATATTCCTGTCCCTAAGTTTAGTTTTACTTGCGATTGCTGCCGACATTGTGCATTCACTAATTTTTTCATGTTTACTTTGGAGTGTTAAGAAAACAGCATGAAAACCTAGAGTAACTTGTGATAGCAAAGGGACCACTGGTGTCAAAGGCAGGCGTCTGTGGTGTAATCAGTTTAATTCATTACATTTACATTTATTTATTCAGCAGTTGCTTTGTTCAAAGTGACACCCAAACGAGCTGGATGTTACATCGTAAACATACAGCTGCCAGGGAGGCAACCAGGCATAAGTGCAGCCAGGCTGAGCCAATGAGAGACCGGTAACTGATGTAAGTTTGCAATGGAGCTAAACGATATACTACAAATACAGCGAGAACCTACATTTCAAACTCAGAATGAAGTTCAGCTGCAAGCCCAGCAGGCTCTGGCGGCTCTTGATATGTTGCTTTGCAGCTCGCAGCGATTTTCTCGTGTCTGGAAAGCGCATGGGACAGTTGGCGGGGCAGGAGAGCGATGTGTTTTGTTAGCTGTCTGAAACCCGGCAGAGCCCGGAACCACGTAAGCCCTGGATGGGAAGACACAAATCCACCCGCTTCAAACAAACATTTTGTCATTAGAGAATATGAGGCGGGGAAGTGGAGCGTGCAGCATGTGGGCTCTGCGCTAAGGCGGCCATTGTGGAGGTGTCAGGGCGATTACTTCATGTGGGCTTTGTTCCACAGGCTCGCGGCGCCGGCCTCATTCACCCTGCGAGCGACGTGCCTGAGCTTACAGATCAATGGGGGGGGGGGGACAAGGCGGCATGTTGACGGAGACACCTGGGCAGGGTGGCTGTGAGACTTATGGTCCCTTTCCTGGTGGCACTTGCACTGGCCAGGAGGCTGGGCCTCTAGCTCGAGGAGGAGGGGCTGAACAGGTACACAAACCCCCGGGCGTGGAAAAGGAGGCCGTTTGGGCCATGGTGATCCGCCCTCCCCCAAGGGAGGCAAAAGGAGGATTGTCATGGTGTAAAAGCAGGCATTTCAGAGCGGCCAGCACTAGTCTGCAGTGAGATTGACGTGGCACAGACAGATGTGAAACGAGATGAACCAAAGCTAGAACGATGACAGGGGTGAAGAAAGGAGCCATTAGAGCCCCCCAAGGTGCAGATCTCTACTCTAGATATAGACACAAATGAATGATTCCTCACTATATTCCTGATAATCATACACTCCAGAGGCCTAAAGATTAGCACGCTGTATGAAAACTGCAGGGACTTGTCAGTTCATCCATGAAGACATCCCTGGTGAAGGTGCATACCCCAGGATGACATGATAGGATCAAGCCTGGAGCAGAGCAATGCTGGAAGGGGCATCAAAGGAACGGCTCTCTGCCAATGGGGCATTTAATATGTCTTGGGGAATTCTTGAAGGTCATCTTCTGTGTGCCGCCACCGCTCTGCCTCTGAAGCTATGCCAGGCTTGCTGATGCAGCCATCCATCCATCTATCTTCCAGTTGGTTCTTCTGGTTAGAGGAGGCTTGGAATCGATCCCAGGTGGCATAGAGCACAAAGTTTGCTGATGCAGTCCTTATTATACTGCTACCTGGACATTTTTCTGCTGAAAGTAAGACAGCCAAGGAACAGCATTTATTATATAGTTGTACTAATTATGCTGTGGCTTCATTTATTTATTCAGTTATTCTAGTCCAGAAAAGCTTTTAGATTACATATGACTGATAAAAGCAACAGCTTTCAGAATAAGAATGTTTAAGTTCTGATTTGGCTACCATGACATCAGCCTCCTGATGGGGCGCAAGGTCATTCCCACAGGTGCCTGGCACTCTGATCTGACCTTAGTCGATATCACAGAGATCAGATACATGATTGGTCACTCAAAGTCTGTCAGATGCCCATGAGAACAGAGCCTCATCCTCCAGTAGGGGCATTCTCAGTGTATTTTCTATGCATTTCTGACATCTTTTACACTTTTTACAGAAACTGTATTTATATCTATTAAAGGAGTTCAGGTTAACTACCATCGGCCATTGCATCTCTTGCTGTCCATGTGATGTAATGCTGGATAAAATTCTGCATATATCCAGAATATGCTTACTCTAGATAGATCCATATGTGTGGAGTTCAATGTAGTTGTAGTTTTGCTTCTACATTCAAGAGAGCAGGTATGTGTCCTACCGCAACTAATTGGGCAGGAAGTCATAGCTGTCTTACCTAGAAGATCCAGCTGACCAGCCTCAGGCAGCCTTCTCACACTACCCAGGTTGTAGGTCACCCACCCCACGTTAAAAGTTCACTTACATAATAACTGTCGTTTTATTGCAGGAAGCCTTTTTTTTCCGCTAATAAATACTTGGAAGTTAGGGCTGTAGCCTGGTCGCTCGTCTCGCTTGCTCATTTTCAGGACCCAACTTTGGTGAGGGGGCAGCAATGTGAGCTGGGGAGGGTGCACATGTGAAAAGATCCCCTGAAAATAACACAGGGGTCCCACTCCCATACAGAGAGCTGGCCCTTTACCGAGGGGTGAATTATCTGCTCGAACCCCTCTCTCCACTACCTTATCTTCCCTTCTGCCGGATTGTGATATACGAAGGGCCTCCTCGCTCGCTGGATTTTAATGAAATGCCTCGCAGCATAATGTGGATTCCAGCCAAAGCATAAATAACTGAAGACTGAGAGATACTGTAGACTGCATGGAGCCTTTCAGTAGCCCAGCATTCCGCTATATTCTGGAACAGGGTGGACACCTTTCCCAAACGAAGTGAGACCAAAATGTTTGCTTGCTGGATGCCTGTAAGTGTGAGACTGTGGCGTGTGGCTAAGTGTGTTTGTCCATCCATCTATTTTCTGAGACCACTTGTCCTATTCAGGGTCATGGGGATCTGGAGTCTTTCCCAGAGGCTATGGGTGCAAGGCAGAGAACAACCCAGGATGGAGCACCAACGCACCATAAGGCACACTCTCACCTACAGACAATTTGGTAACTCCAGTTAACCTCAGCGTGGTTTCAGACTGGGGGTGTGGAAACCAGAGTACCAAGAGGAAACCCCTCAACAACATGGGGAGAACATGCAAACTACACACACACTCAGACCCACAGTGGACACTCGATCCTTGGTCCCAGAGGCACCAGGCAACAGTGCTAACAGCTGAACTGGCACCTCCATGCCACCTCAAGCATATCTGTAAGGCAATGAGCAAGGTGTTCTTAGGCTTAATTAACTTTATTTAAAGTTAAAATTAACCCAAGGTTGCATAAAAATTCTTACCTATTTTAAAACATCAAAATATCCTTCCCAGTCTCTTCAGAGCTGGTTCTAGTTCAAATCTAGTTCAAATCTGTCCGTCCGTGTATGTATGATTTCTTATTTACAATTCTAAAGTCATGATTAGTTTTGTGTACTGTCTACCCATGATGGCATGGTGGCAGTTCCTATCTGTTCAGTGTGCAGATGATATGAATGACAAAATACCTCAACTCATCGTGATATATCATTATAATATCATAACTGGAAATTAGGCTGTAATAGGACAGTATTTAAATCAGTATTTCAATCTCCGTGGTTAATGTATTAAATACACATTACTTACACAGCTCTCATTATAAATCATGGTAATACGTAAACTAGTAATATAATTATTTATTCCCATGCTATGTAAAATTGTTATGCAAACACATGATTCAGCCATTTATTACCTAAAATAACCTAAAATAACGATGTTCAACATAATGTCCAAAAGATCCAGCAAGACAGTTAAATGTAGGCAGATGAACGATCATGAAACTGATATTAAACAGATATTAAAGATATTCAGTTGGAGAAAATGTAGAGGATAATTTTCAGCATAGTAACACTGACCTCATAATAATATCATCACTCATTAGTCAGTATCCATAAAACCTGTTTTACATAATGTAACTATATCCTCTCTGCTTTTTCAATTATTGCTGGAAGTTACAGTCATACTAGAAGCTACCCATAGACAGAGGCCATTAGCTGATGTTGTTCTCCATGTATTTGAGGGTCCAGGTGAAGACATGGATGGTAAAGGACAGGGGATGTTTGACTTAGTCTGTCTTAAAAATCTGCAAAAGGTTTTCCCAGAATTCCCATTACAGTCCACACTGCCCTGTGTTACAAAATTTTATCTCATAATCACAAAAGTAATATGCTTTCAAAATAATATCTTTAATTTCTGGGTGTGATGTCAGGCAACCTAACCATGTGGGTGGAGCAGTGGTTGCTGCACCAGTCTTGGAGAACTTTTGATTAACATAGTGAAGCAGAACCTGATTAGGTGATGCCTACAGTATGGCTGAAGTGAATGGAGCCAGTTACCAATATCTGAGTATCACCCACTGCAACAGGTAAACAGCTTACAGGTGAGTCGCAGTGGGAAAATGACAGCGATCCCCTATGAAGGGCAGACTCATCAACAGAAAAGGCAGCACTGATAACGGCGCTCAACTCAGGGACCCACTGCATGCGTCCTTTTCACATTTAGTGTCAGATCCTGTGACTGGAGGCAGAGTGGTGGTGGCATGCAGAAGATGACCTTCATGAATTCCCCCCTGGAGTTTTATCGCCAGCTGTTTCCTGAGCTTCCATGTATCTTTTTTCCCCAAATAAATAAACGATGTGAGTCTGAGTGCATGTGGGCCGGAGATATGACCAAGCTACACATGTCCGCTCTTGGGTTTCCTCGCAGCACAGGAAAGCCAGAACCACAGGAGCCTGAAAGCCCCCAGTAAAAGCCCCAGTAAAAGTCCCCAGGACTTCAGAAGAACTGGCCACCTGCCTTTCTTCATACTTTCTTTCATCCTTCATTTCTTTCTTCCTTCCTTTGTTGCTTTATTTCATTTCATTCTTTTATTCTTCCTTTTTTATTTTAATGTTTCAGCATCTTTTCTTCTTTCCTCCTTTCCTTCCATCCTGCTTGGCTACGGCGTACTACATCTTGCCACCAGGAGAAGAGATTTGCCCCAGTGCCCTGATGGCTTTGGCACTGCTTTTGGTGATGCAGTCTTCCCACTGTATTGCCCCAGTGTAACTCTGATCTACCCTGGTCTCCCCATAGCTTCTGGTAGGCTCGTCGGTTTTGTACAATTTTAAGCAGAACTGTATATGTACAGCAGACAGGAAGTCCTTCAGCCTAACATGGAGTTCTGCTTCTTTGACTTCTGATCATAAGTGTACAGCTTTCTGACACTCCACAAACAGGGTGCAGAAATCTCCCGGCATTTGATCACTACAGGGAATGACCAAAACATCTACAGTATTTCCACCAGTCGGGTGCTGGAGAATGCAGGCCATCCTGAAAAGGCCACCAGAAGAAAGGCTTTGATGGAGTGGCTGTGATCCAACCTGAGCTTTGGATCCTCTGGTCCTGAGGAACAGCTGCACTACCCATGGGGTTACATAAACATCTCATCTCAATAGTCATATCTGCAAAGGACTATTATTTAAAGAAGCAACTAGTGTTGTGGTTGAGGTCATGGGCTCCTAACCTGACGGTTGCCAATTTCACTTCCAGGCGGGACCCAGCTATAGAATTCTTAATATGACTTGCTCCACTAAAATACCCAGCTGTATAAATGGGAAAAATTGCAAGTTTCTTTTGGAATAAAAGCACCATCTAAGCAACTTAATGTATATTGGAATCCATCCATCTTCCAACCGCTTATCCAGCATGGGGCCATGGGGAGCCTGTCCCAGGCAGCGCAGGGCACATGGCAGAGGACACCCTGAACTTCGAGCCAAGTTACCACATGCACAGACATTCACACGCTATTTGCGACTTAAAGATACAGGCTGGCCCAACCACATGTTTTTGGACCTCAGGCAGAAATCCCAACGACATGGGGAGAACATGCAAACACATGGTATTAAAACTCTACACATAAAAAGCACGGATGGGAATCAATCCCAAAAACTCTGGAGGTATTTACTGTACTGACAAAGTCAGCCACTAAGCCACTATGCCAGCATCAATCTTCCATAATAGCAACCTGGCAGCATCACTCCCTTATATTTTGGTTATATTTCCAAAAACAATAAAACTTTGAATGCCCGTCGAAAGGCCTTTTAACCACAATCCAGGTCCTGAACTCTTATTCACCTGTGCTAACTGCTATGTGTGATTTTAATCTTCGTATAACCATTGAATTTTACATTTGTATTGTACTTTTCAAGACACCCAAAGAACCACTTCAACTACCATCACTGATGTGCACCCACCTGGTTGATGCACCGGCACCCATTCTGTGCTAGTTAGGGCTGGGCGATATTGTATCAATATTATATTCTGCATGTGCAATAATCACCAGATGACCCAGCTTTCCAGTTCGGTTTCACATTCAAGGACTGGCCTTGCCCAAACCTGCTTAGCATCAGATGGATATCAAGAATGGAAGGTGGTATGGCTGCTGACACTGGTATTGGCACAGAGCTTAGCGGGCATCATCAGGTAGGAAAGATCCATCCTGTGAGCAATGTGGTTGCAGCACAACCAACAAGTCAGTCCAGGAACTCCGTCCTCTTCTGGTGGATCCCCAGGCAACCATTCAATCATGATTGTTTCTCAGACAAATTCAGCCAAAGCTACAATGATGTTAAATGCAATGCATATCCCTTTCTGAAATAGAGACCATTCTGAGACTGGTCAACAGGTTCCATGTTGACGTTCTGATCCTGTATACACTGTTTCACCTACCAGGTAATCTAGTTCAGTGCTTCCCAACATTTTTGCTCCCTCCCAGTCAATCAGGAACACCGAATACCTGGTACAGGTGCACTGGGAGCTGAGAGGAAGCAAAAATGGGGGATGTCCAGGGTTCCCCGAGGACTGGGTTAGGAAACAATAACCTAATTAGTTGGGTGCTAGTCAACTCAGTAGGTGTTTGCCTTCAGCAAACAGAAAAGAGGAGGAGAGACACAGGACAAAGAGGATATTAGCAGGAGAACATTTTAAAACAAATTTGAGGAAGCATTACTTTACACAACGTGTAGAATATGGAATAGTCTTCCTGTTAGTGTAGTGGAAGCTAAAAGCCTGGGTTTCTTTAAATCAGAGCTAGATAAGATTTTAACAACTCTGAGCTATTAGTTAAGTTCTCCCCAAACGAGCTTGATGGGCCGAATGGCCTCCTCTCCATTGTAAATTTCTTATGTTCTTATATTCGTAACACTTGGTCAAGAAACCTTGCCTTACTGAGCAGAAGTGTACACCAAAGGAGCTCTGGGCCATTATAGTTCATCACTGAGTGTCCAGGAACCAAGCAGCATAGAGTAACCAGACCCAGCACCATAGAGCATGGGAGCAGCATAGAGTAACCAGACCCAGTACCATAGAGCATGGGAGCAGCATAGAGTAACCAGACCCAGTACCATAGAGCATGGGAGGAGCATAGAGTAACCAGACCCAGCACCATAGAGCATGGGAGCAGCATAGAGTAACCAAACCCAGCACCATAGAGCATGGGAGCAGCATAGAGTAACCAGACCCAGTACCGTAGAGCATGGGAGCAGCATAGAGTAACCAGACCCAGTACCGTAGAGCATGGGAGGAGCATAAAGTAACCATTCCCGGTACCGTAGAGCAGTAAGTCCCCAACCTTTATTTCGTCACGGACCGGTTTAATATCAGAAACTATTTTCACGTCCCGGCCTTTATCACAAGGTCGCAGGTTCAAACCCAGCCTCAGCATGTCTGCGGGTCCTTGAGCAAGACCCTTAACCCCCAGCTCCC
>JAODKF010000068.1:30705186-30719706 GCA_026779585.1 Mormyrus proboscirostris | reverse complement strand
CCCCCCCCCCCCCCCCCCCCCCCCCCCCCCGGACCCAATGAACACCAGGAAGATTAGTCGTTTAGCAGACACAGAGATGACCGACCCCCCTTTGTGACCTCGCAGGCCTGACCTCTGACTTCTGACACCCCCTCCAGCTCTTTGTGTGCCGTGTGTGGGGTTTTTCAGTCATGTTAATGGGGAGGTTGCACGATATGAATGCTGGGAACCTCAAAGTCCCTGGGGGTGTTAGGGGTGGGCTGTCAGAGAGAAGTAAAAGTTTAATTGGACATGCAGCACCTCCAGGAATCCATTATCAAGCCATTCATAAAAAGAACAAAGGGGAGGGGGGGTCAAGGCAAAATCAGGGAATGGAGGGATAGAAGATGTTTTTGACAAAAAAGCAGCGGACCAGGAATGGCAAGCTATATCAAATCCGCAGGCAAATCCCAGGATTAGCGGGTGCATTGTTCTCCCGCTGGCAAGGGACTGGAGGGGGGAACTTGGGGGCTTGTGGACGGAACCCCGTACTGTGGCGATGACAGCCTGGCCGGCTTGGAGCAGAGTCGCTGACGGAGCCCGGCCTGGAGGAGAGGCCAGGGAATTTCACTGGCCAAACTCAAATTCTGTCCCCCGACCGCTTTCAGAAAAAAACAGGAGCAGCTTGAACGTGTGACCCCTCCATGGATAATATATACTTTGGACAGCAAACACATCCCTCAACATTTTATTAAAAGAGTTTTTCTAATATTTATGGAATATTTATGCCCAACCCGTTTCTCCCTTTATGATAGTACTTTTGTATGAAAAATACAACCTGAGTGAATCCAAAAAGTGACAGGAGAGACTACCTACCGACTCGACAGTTTCAAACCCGACTCCTGGAATATACTCATCAGTCACAACCATCAAGCACAGCAGCTTGCGGCCACTTTACCTGAGAAAAGGTCTTAGTCATGGACAGCCATCGATCTTCAACTTTATGGATGTTAAAGACATTTCACAACCATAAACAAAATTAGAACACTCTTATATGGGTACATTCCTCTTACCATCTGTGTGTTATTTCAGCACAGCTCTCTACAGTATGCTAGTACACTTGTCTATAGTATGAGTACAGTACAGTTTCCAACAGTATTATAAGTGGGGTAGAGCCCCCTACAGTTCTGAGTACAGTACAGCATTCTACAGTATGATAAGTACAGATGCCCACAATATTAAGAGTAGGGCAAGCCCCCCTAGAGTAATAAGAGCAGGATACAATGCCCTAAAGTATTATCAGTACACTACACTGCCATGTAGTATTAAGAGCAGGGAACAGCCCCCAACAGCAAGGTATTATGAACATATTACAATCCTCTGTGGTATTAAGGCCAAGGTACAACCCTCAATGGTGTTATGAGTACACTACACTCCCCTATGGTTTTAACTGCAAGGCACAGGTCCCTACAATATTATGAGCACACTATACTCCTCTACGGTACGAAGAGCAGAGTATAGCCCACTATTTTTTCAGGAACCAAATCCTTTTCCCAGAACCAGGAACTTCTGTCATGTTCACACCACAGCAGCTCTACCTGAGTACAAGTAAGTAGGTAGCGCTTCATTGGCATTCCAACAATACACAATAAGTGTACAGTGTGATGAAATATCGTTCTCCATGACCATACGTGCAACATAAAACACAACAACCCACAAGACAGATCACAATGAGGGTGAGAGGGGTAATAATTTACACTACACCTATATACATATAATACAATACAATAGACTAGGACTGAGTAGAAAGACAGTGGATGGACATGGAGCTTATGCGTAGTGTGAAGACCGTGCATGGAGAGTACGTTTAGTAGGAAGACAGTAATTTAGTGAGCAAGTGTAGTTCCTTGTAGGCAGTTCTGGAACCCCTTATAGTACCTATTGCAGTACTTCCAGAAGTACTTTTCATTCGAACATGAACTACTAGGTAGACGTTTTCTGGGATAGCTTGCTGACTGGTTGACCACAAGCACTGTCGCTAACTTGAAAGTTACACAGAAGTACGGAAAAAAGGAGATATAATTAGTGGAGCAAAAACTGAACAGATGGAATTGTTTTCGTAGTTTCCTTACATTTAATGAAAACGTGTTTTTTGCTTGTCTCCATATTTCTACTTCAAAAAATGTTTCGATAACTAATCATTAATCGCTATCACTCCCCTACAAGTTTAACCTACAAGCTTTTTGCGTCTCCCATGCTTATTTAGCATAAAGGTCCTAGTCCTGTTGTGCGGTGTGAAAGTGACACATGAGAGTGGCCAGGAGCTTCAAAAGTCCCCGGGCAACACGGCCCAGGAACTTGTAATCGGGGACCTGGTTCTGGAACTTTGTCGTCAAAGCACCTATTATGAGGCACATCACCCTTGTCACTGTACCTTATTCTGGTTTTCCGCTTTGACGTAGCACAGGTTCCCGATGAGCCGCACCAGGTGCGCCTTAAAGCTGACAGCAGGGTGTGAAGACGAGCTGGCCGCGGAGAAGTCTTGCATGGTGCTGAACACACTGTGACCTGCCTTGCCCAGGAAGTGGACCTCCTTCAGGAGCTCTGAGAAGGTGACAGTTATAACCTATCAGACACACAGGTTAGCAGCAGTGCGGGCAGGCAGAGAAGACAGAGGTTTATGAGGCATGCAGCACAAATGCCTATGCAAGGCCGTCGCTTCAAGTGCTCCTTTCTGGGATGGGGGTAAGAGATATGGGGGATGGGGGAAGGGGGCAGGGGTTGTGCGTGGAACCACGGCTCCAACTATCTGACAGATCTCCTGTTCGCACCAGTGATAAGTCAATAAGGTCACGGAAAGTCCCACAGCTGAACCACTTCAGAGGTAGTTCAAATTCCGCTGCTCCCTGACTGGGAAAGTAATAAGAATAATTGAAGGCCTGTGATGACAGACTGATTTCATTCGGGTTCATGCACTTGAGGGCAGGCCTTTACCCACGGTGCTGCTGAGGAGCGTCGGGTGATCCTGCAGGAACATGAACAGCTTACGATCCGCGGTCATCTCGCACAGCACGTCCAGTAGCCTTGTGACAGTCAGGGCGTCCTGCAATGACGGAACAGGGTCATGGGTTCCGCCAGGGAACGGAAGGCTGAAGTAAGTCTTAGGACCAGGGATCACTCATCTTAAAAACACCAGAACAGCCCTCAGTTCCTCTAGAACCCTGCCATTTCACTTATGTCATTTTACTTCTCCACTCCGCTCTTCCACACACACTGATTCTGAGAGCCTAATGTTAATCTCCTTACCTGAGCTTTACTGTAAACATGAGGCTGATTTTATGATACAAAGTATGCAATTTGTCTCGAGGCTGTAAATTACTGCTGCTCCAGTTTCCATATCATCCTAAATGACTGGAGCTTTAAGTCAGGCAACAAGACTAAAACCTTCGGAAGACGACCCGTGCCGGCACAAGGCCGGTGTGTCACCCTGTCAAACAAGCGGCAGATTCAATCTAAAGCCCCTTATCTGCCAGACTGCCACGGATCCTGGCGCAGTGACATCGAAACATGCCAAGGTTATAATGACAACTCACAGGCTACTTCCCCAAGTCATCTAATTAGTTACTGTACTCTTCATATCGCTAAATCAGAAGCATATTTAAGCGGGAATTACATGCATGTCAGGAACAGGACTTGGGAGCGATGTTAAAAACGACACAGTACCCAGGCCTAATCTCCCCCGACGGGTTGAGAACTGGCAGGTAATGAGAGCTGGGCATTCTGAATGTCTCTCTAAGGAGAAATGGCAGACTTGGACTTGGTAAAGGTCTGGCCCGTGGTGGGTCTTGATTGCGGGGGAGAGCCAGACAACTGAATAGGCTGATATACGAATATAGGACCATCAGTGCCACCCAAGCCCATAACGTGGAACCTCAGGATCGTGGGGCAATTCTTTGCTATTTTGTTGCTCAGATGACTTAAAACTAAGATTTTATCTATTTATACAGCTGGATGCTTTACAGGGACAAATCGATACACGTACAGCACCTGGGTCCTTCCTGAGACCTAAGACAGGTCCCCTATTCCGCTTAATGTTATTTCCTACCCAAGGTATATCACTCCAGTATAGTGGAGGGGTTCCAGGAACTCAGATTGCATGACTGATATCTGCCTGCTGGAACATCCGCCCACCCTCGCAGACTCCCTCCTGCCCATTTGGGCCTCACCGTGTCCGCAGGGCAGGGCCCAGAGGCCAGCTCCAGCACAGCCTTACAGTGATCCACAAAGAAGGTCGCCAGAAACTCTGCGAGCCCGGGCAGGATAACAGGCTCCTGAAGCTCTTCCGGTGCCCCCAGCTGGGCTGCGATGAGCTCCAGCAGGGTAACCCTGCCGCAAGATCGATTGGGAAAGACAGGCCTGTCAGAGAGGCATCCATGATAACCATATCTCTTAAGATTAGGATCGACCTAGACTTGGTACGAGTTGTGGTGCTAAACCCAAATTAGCAGAAACCTGCAGAGACCAGCTTGTAAGGTTTCACAACCAAGGGGGGCAGGGACTGAGGATCCCACAGGATTTTCCCTGGGTCTCTGAGTCCTGGCAGAGCAGCTGACTGTCGATCGGCTTCTGTTCGACCTGAGCTCTCAATTAACCAGTGTTGACTGAACTATTGATTGAGCAAAACTAGGAGCTGAAAGAAACTTTAAACTGAATGTGTTTCAGCCCTATTTTACCTGTATCACACATAGCAATTAAGTAACTAAAAGGCTTATAATTAAAGTTCAATATAGGTCAAACAGTTTTGAACTTTTTTTGATTTTCTAATGAAAGATCTCATGAACGGATTATAGGAGATGCTACATCTTTTGTATGATATTTAATTATACGAACTTGAGTTGTGTGATTTATTCAGTTTACAGCCTGATAATGTAGCATGAAATGGACTGCCCAGATGAAAAATCCAGTCCCATCCCCTTCCTGGAGTTCTACCTGACTCACAGGAGGTGAATATTCAATGGCATATTATGTTTTTAAGCTGCAGCAACTCATTTTAACTGTAGCTCTCCTTTCCCAAGTGTTAAATTAAGAACTTTCATCTCAAGCATCTCACCCAATCTCACTTCTGATTACCTTTTCATAACAGTATGTGTTCATCAGAAACTAAAGATAGAGTACGCTTGAAAAAGAAAGATGCATTGAGGTTTTTTTTTGCGCCTTTAATACACAAAAACATGAACGAAAATTTAAATATATACAAAAACTAAAACTTAGAGAGTTAATGAATTTCATAACTGTGACATCATGGACAATTAACGGTAAATTTGCTCTGTCTGTAGGGTTAGTCGACAAATTGTTTCACGGTGAATTTTCCCTCTTAAACCACCAGCTGCACTAAAATATACAGGCATATAAAATGATGAAGATACAGTTACTGTACAAAAGTTTTAGGCAGTCAAAAGAAACGATGGTTAAATAATCTTCATGTCGGTGGACGATGATATTATGTCAGTCAAAGTGTGTCAGCTTAGCTATTTCATTTCTCCTAAAATCACCCCATTATTTACAGTAATTGTCCAAAGTAACCATGTGTTTATTGACGGGACCACTAGCACACCATATTTGACTCATGAATAAGTCATACAGGGTTATACCTAATTAAGTTAATGAACTAAGTGAGCTGGGAGTACAATTGAACAACTGTAAAGAATAGCTGAGATGCCCCTGAGGAGAGGTTTTGGATCCGAAGCAGTGTTCTAGCTATCCAACAAGACTTCAGTGTCCCTTTGGAGAACGGAAGTAGTTCTTGTTACTTTTTATTGTGTTCTTGTTAATTTGCAATGGTAGATTGTGTTTTTTCGGAGCAAATATACATTTACTACCCAGAAAAACAGCCTTAAAATTTTTCTATGAATGCCTAAGACTTGTGCACAGTACTGCATCTTTCATGATTTATTTTAAAAGTAAATAATTTCAGGGTTATGTTGTACATTTTAGACATGCCCATCTGTCTCAAGTAACCAGTCTTCAATCTGTTATGTGAGGGATGAAACCTGCATAGTATTTGCAAGATTACCTCTCAGGGCAGCTCATCTCTGCAAACATCTTCTCAGTGAGCTCAGGAGACTTCAGGAAGTGCTGTGTAACTATTAACACTCTGAAAGGAAGCAGGAGAGACACAGCAGAAGAGAAGGTTACTGAGATACAATCCACACTCACATTTTCATCCATGGTCCAGGATCCCGGGTCACGGTATTCCTCTTACAGAGAAGAAACAACCAGGATTCAAGGCACCAATTCTCCTAACTGTACGTCTTTGGATTACAAGAGGAAACCTGTCCAGTCATGGGGAGAGCATGGAAACTCCACACAGTCAGAGGCAGGGTTCTACCCCCTTGAGGCGTGAGGCTATAGCGGTAAAGCTGCCATTACACTTCTGAAAAGAGTCACCTAGACCTCGTTTCCACCAACATGGAGCTGACGCCGGGTTGGTTCTGGCTCGGTGTCCTTTGAGAACCAGCCGCCATTTCCACCAGTTTCAAAATTGAACAGAACAGAAATGTTACGCAGGCAGAAGTGAAAGTGAAGCAAAGGATAATCTGTATTGTTTTTTAGATTTATTTTGCCGAACTGAGGAAAAAAAAAAAAACGTTTACCGAGTGTGACTCGTTGTGCCCAGTCGCCACTATGTTTCCTCAAAGGCTCCCCGTCTGTGTGTGTGTGTGTGTGTGTGACTTTATTCTTTATTCTCCCTCGTTTTTTCTGCTGTCCTTTTAAAGATCAACACCACAATATTTTATTTATTCAACCTCTGCCATATTTACACTTTATTGTTAAACATATTTATACTTCATTATTAAATCTGGTCAACAGATCGATCTCTTGTTCTTCACAGAATAAAAAAAAAACAATGTCACATTGCATCAATTATGTGAATTATATTAAGTGCTTTGATGCAAAGTAATATTTTATGTTAAATATTTTATTTTCAGCAAATATAATCCATACAATTTTAATCTATTTTATTACATTTTTGTCTCCCAGTGTGTCTGCGTCAGTTTATTCTCGCTAACTATATTACCACTGTCCTTTTAGGATCATGCAGTAATGCTAAAAACTGAACTGAAGTCCACCTCCTGATCTCTTTGGCACTCAAACGTCACAATATTTTATTTTTTTTGACCTGCACCATATTTTTACTTTATTATTAAATCTGCCCAGCACATCAATCTTTCGTTTTTCACAGAATAAAAAAACCTTATTGTAACCTTATTCCGCTAATAAGCTGGCAAGTTGTTTCTGTAACAGCACCAAGGTTATTAGACTAAATTATGTCGATTATGGATTGAATTTTCCGGGTATACATTTGGTTTGGATGCAATAGCCCATCTCTTGCTGACATGATGGTGCCAAATTCTGAGCCCAGCCTTTCTGTGTTGCCTTGCTGGAACCATTTTTTCTGTCCAGGGCCATTTTTTTGCAGTGGAAATGCGTGGATCCAGTGCCAGATTGGGAAAAAGACCAACAGCAGCACCGGCATCGCATTGGTGGAAACGGGGCTTTTGATTAGTCTCTGATCAGTGTCAGTTTTCACAATAGAAAAGAAAACCTTACTGACCCCTTACATTAAACCTGCTTCTACTAAAAACACTGGGTTTTACAAACATACACCTTAACAGTCATCGGTCCAAGTCCTCCTTCACTGTTATCTTTTCCATGCAGAATAACAATACTCAGGATCAATCTTCATTCATGCACATTTCACATTGCTTGTTCTCCCTGTTTAATCTGAAGCCTAAATTTGGGGACTGAAAGGAATTTATATTACATTTCAACAAAACACAAATACAGCCAAAGTCCTCCAATTTTGTAAGGGAGATAAAAAGGAATGCAGGACATATAACAGCAGGTGGAGTACTGGTTAACCAATGGGTTGTTGCTTCATTCACAGTACGGGCTTTGGTATATTACCTTTAAATTACTTATTTAACTTCAACTGTTCCGGTGAAATTCATAACTGTATAAATAGGTCACTTTGGGTAGAAACCACACAATGAAGAAATCATCATCCTCCTCCCCATTATCATCTTCATTTTCAATAAGAATAAATAATAGTAAGAACAACCCAATATTTTAGGAACGACTTTGCACTGCTGATCGATCTGACAATGTTAAAAAGAGCAAGAGACCAAAATTAGAGCAATGTCCAGCTGTTGGAGAGAGGGTCCATAAAAATAGCCCCAAAAGGTTTCACTGTTCTACAACAGAAAAACAAAAGCAAAAAACTGTAGCATCCCTAGAAGATCTGGGCTCGTGGCCTGCCTTCATTGTTTGTTATGTTCTGCCATAAATTCACCCGGATACAAGAGTGGCTGAACCCCGCGGGGCTGAAAGGACGCCCATCCTCCTTTGTCTTGTTGAAAGCTGAGGTTCCCAGTGGGCAAGCTGCGGCGCTGGCCGTGGACCCAAGGCAGCGGTTCCAGTTTAGTTGTTGCAAATCACAACGTGGCAACCCGCCATCGGAATGTGGAGCAGCGGTCACTGCACTGGCAAGAGAACTTGTGGCCATCTCAGGTCCTGGGATAGACTGTTAAGGCTTACAATCAGCTGTATATGGGGGGAGAGACCGAAACCCAGTCCAGCTCATACACTCACACCTTGACCGCACTGAGACCTACACCCACCCTAAACATAGCACAAACACCCATATCCTGAGCTCACCAAGACCTATGCCCGCGCTAAATACAGCTTGTACGCAACACACCTTGAGCTCACTGAGACCTACGCCCAAGTTGAACTCATGCACCCACATCCTGAGCCCACCGAAACCAAAGTCCAATCCCGCTCATATACTCACAACCTGAGCTCACAGAGACACAATCCCAGTCCAGGTCATACACTCACACCTTGACCGCACTGAGACCTACACCCAAGTTGAACTCATGCACCCACATCCTGAGCCCACCGAAACCAAAGTCCAATCCAGCTCATATACTCACAACCTGAGCTCACAGAGACACATTCCCAGTCCAGGTCATACACTCACACCCTGAATTCACTGGGACCTAGACACCCATATCCTGAGCTCACAGAGACCCACACCCACACTAAGTACAGCTCTTACACCCTACCCTGAGGTAATTGTTAACTGTTAATACCTACATTGCATGTTATGCACATCCAAGTCTTACATCGCTAGTCAGCTAGATTAGGATTCAGGCTTTTTCTTTCCTTCAATGTGCTACGGATGTTATAGCATAGGGAGGTTAAATCTCACTAAAACATTTTTACTCTGTCATAGGAAAAAAACCTAGCAAGTTTTGCAATTTTAATGATTATTTCTTCTCAAGATCGAGTATATGTTTAAAAATCAGTTTAAAGTTTACCTCCACTGCTTTTGTATAAGGGCTGCATATGTTCTGCAAGATAGTCATAATAATTTTCATCACTGCTGTTTAAATCACGGGTTCATAAATACCCTAATATTTATAAATCAAAATCACACTGCAATATTTGAAAAATTCCAATGCTGTACTGTCATTGTGTATTACACAAAACATTTTATTTCTTGTCATGCTCTCCTGATCTTGTTGTATCTGTTCTTCCGACCAGATCGCAATTAAAGCTTGTGTCACTTCATTTGTCCATGCATCCATTGTTATTAATTTGATTATTTTTTATGTCTGTGGTGCAATAGGTCAACTAGAAAAAGCCCAATACTAACAAGCTGAAAGAAGCCATATCGCCACCTATTGTAGCGGAGTCAGGCATACTCCAGTCAATAAATCGATTCCCCTCCTACGCATGTACTGTATACTGGGACAAGTACAGTAGTCTGATTAAATGGCACAGTCGAGCTATAACCGTAGCTCAACTCAGCTGTGCATGTAAACGTACTGAGCGAGACCTACACTGAGTCCAGCTGATACACCCACACCTGAGCTGACGAAGACCTACGCCCAGTCCAACTCATGCAGCCATACCCCAAGCTCATTGACACTTACGCCCAGTCGAGTTCTGGCTGCTTCTGGCACAGTGCGATGACCTTCCTGGCCACATCCCGATGCTCCTGATGTGAGACCATCTCTTCTACTTTGTTGGGGTCCAGACAAGTGTAGAGCACCATGGCGCCGTAGGCCGCGCTCTTCTCGTCACCGTGGTCCAGGAGTTCCCTGCCAAGCACACGTGGGTTATGATAGCAGCAGGTAACCCAGGTGAACATAGAGGGACTGTTTTTACTGACTTATCACAGTCCATCTTAGCAGTCAACAATTATGGTGATTCAGTGAACAAAGTGACTGGACTTTCAGGTGGAACTATTAAAAGGTTTCTGTGCCATCTTGAACAAGTGTTGCAAGATTTCTAAGCATTACGAGCCAGACAGCAATGCAGTGGAACAGGCAAGAGAGTCATTACAAATGCAGGTTATGTGCTGTACCTATATGAACCCACATGAAGAGGACACACCAGTGCAAAGATTCCGGCTCCTGAAAAGGGCCTTTGGTAGCAGCACGGGCCCCCGCGCACATGTGGGGGTGGGACGGCAGCATGCAGTTCTCACCGCGCTCGACCATTTCAGTCAGGCCCTGCCAGGACCGCCTTCCATGCATTATTGGAATTCCAGCAGAAGTCAGGGTGAAGCCAGGTGGGCAAGGGTGAGGGGGGTCAGTGAGGGTAGATTGCAATTGGACCATGAGGTTACTGATACACCGCAATCCCTCCCCCAACCCCACCGTCACGACTGGGACCAGCTGAATAAAAAGAGGACAATCCTACTGTAAGAGTGCCAGGGAAAACAGAGGCTGCTTCTGGCCTAGCCACGCCCTGACATCCACCGCGGTTAACCCAAACATGGTCAGGTACGCGTCACTTCCCACCTTACAGCAAAACTCACGAGAAAGTTATCAGGTAGTCCTGCCGCAAACATTTATAATGTCCTCACAGCACTGCTGTCCTCTAGTTGTATTTCCCAGACATGCCCAATTGATCAGCGCTAATAGAGGGGGGACGTCCAGTCCTTTAAACAGTCAGTACTAAAGGTGGAGTAATTCCAGTCCGTTAAACAGTCTGCATTAAGGGTGGGGTAAAAGCAGTACATTATACAGTCTGTACTAAGGGTGGGGGGCAAATCCAGTCTACACACAATCTGTAATAAATGACTGCATTTCTGGACTCACACCTGTCTATGAAATCCATCCATCCATCCATCCATCCATCCATCCATCCATCCAGCATGCACCAGGACTATCTACCACAGCATAAGTTTGGAACTTTGCTGCAGAAGCAGCTTAGTGTGCAGGAAACAGGTGCAGTCTACCAGAGTCACAGAACAGCAAAACAACTGGAGGAAACTTACATGATGAAACGTTAAAGCGGCACCTTCATTCTTCAGAAACTATTCACCTATCTGATTCTGCTTTATATCCCATGCACAGTCTGGCAGCCTGCATTCAGTGTGATGGTTAAGCTTGCCTCAGGGTTTGCTTAAGGGCCTCTAGCACAGCATGATTTACAGCCTAAGAGAATCCGCTTAAATTTTTAAGATGAGTGTTAAAATAGAGCCATAAACTCGCCATGGTTTATCAGGGAGGCCTGGAGAAAGAGTCTGAAGACCAGTCAAGCACACAAGTATTTAAAACACGATGAATTACAGCATGATCAACATCATCATAACCACAACAACTGCACTCGCCATGAACGCAAATCCAGAAAGGCCTCAGCATCTGAGTAACTGGCATGGGTGTCACAGATCTTCCTCTGTTGAGGATGTCTCCATTGTCTAACAATCTTCTTGCATCATGGTGTGTACTGGCCCCCACCAGCTTGAGGTGTGGAAAAAATGCCCCCGTCCCATGAGGTCATCCTGTCTGGAACTGCTTCTCCATGAAGATGATGATGATCGTCGTCAGATGTTCTTCACAAATTAGTCATATTTTCTCATATTGCTGGTGCCACACCACAGTGCAAGAGCTTTCCCACAAGCATATAAATCTCAGTGTCTGTGTCACTGCAGAGCTACTTTTCAGTGTGGAACAAGGAGAAACTGCAGTCGTTCCACTTGGTACAGAGCAGGGGGGTACAAAGAACAAAGTCATCCACCAGCTTAGAACGTTAAAAAATATGCAGACGGTGTTATATGACACGACAAAAATTAGTAAAGGGCTCCCAAAACCAACAAGAGATGCTGCTGGACCATCAAAACAGAAAGGCCCTGCTGATTATGACACTCTGATCCTGGGGAGAAGGTTGTTGGTTCAAATCCTTTGCCTGGCAGAGTGATGTCACTGCCGAGTCCTTGAGCAAGGCCCTTAACTCCAATTCCTCCAGGGACCTTGATCTCTAATCATCATTAAGTAGCCCTGTAAAAAAGCTAAATACATGAACAGTATAGCAGAGCCATGATGCTAACTAGACTGGCTGCACTGGAGAGATACCACACGACCATTTGTTCCAGTTACGGTGTCCAACACAGCAGTGGCTATGAACGGCACAGCTTCCATGCCGCTCATCCAGGCAACTGGTGGCATTTCCAATTTTCCTGACAGGAGCCTGCTTAGTGTTGCAGCCTGCTCTCTCCTACTCGTGTAACTTTATAGGGGTTTACCGGGCTCCCAAGAATCCTGGTGGAACTGATAGCCTATGAGAAACACACAGGAATCCCATCGTTGCCAGACGTGGAAATTCGGTTCAGGGAGACATTCAATTAATGGGATGTGGGGGCGGGGATGGTCTGGGAACAGACAGACCAAAGGTCAGCACCTGACATCACACACAGACCACCTGCAGACAGATTTCATGTAAAAACTGCAACTCCATTACAGACTTCTGCCTTACAGTAAATGGGCATTACCTAAGAAAGCTACTCCAAGCTTTACCCCAAAACATTTCGGCCTGTTCGATTTCTTTAAGGAAGAACATTTAAGAGGGTATAAAATTACTAGGTAAACTATGGGGTCTCTCTGTTTCCTAGTTTATGGAGGAAGGCAGAAGTAACTTTTACTCACAGCGAGCCTGATTTTATATGTCTACTGTGCACAGATAACGCATGTTTCCCAAGTAGGCTAATTAGTAGGGATGTAACGATAATCGTAATATTGCAATATCGCAATGAGAAAAACACCTCAAAACCATTGTCGGACTGTTCCGATATCAACCAAGATTATTCACGTCATTGTTTTGCTCGCATAAGCTCCATCTCAAAAAATACATACTACGTTAACGAATGCTTTGTGCTCTGTTGGCCATGTGTGACCCACATTAAATCCATTACAAAACATCTATTACAATTACGATTGTATGCAGATTGTGAGGTGATGTCACGAAGTAACGTGGAGAGCGCGGGTTGTTTTTTTGCAGAAGCGGTTGAGGTGCTGCCAAAGGATTTAGAATATGACAAAAAAAAAAAAACCTTGCTAAACTTTTTTTTACAGCTTATGTGGTGAAAGATTTGTTTTAATTAATTCAACTAAAAGGAAGATGGAATAAACGTTTTAAATCACGATGAACTGTTTTTTTTTTTCTGAGCTACATTGACACCTCCGAAGATTTTGATTCCTGCATGTGCTTCGCCGAACAGGGACCCACCGAACGGAGTTCATAGCAGGATGGCGAGCCGGACCCATGGAGCAATTGAGTGCAGTCAGGATATGATGGACTGACCTGAACAGTATATTACACATGCACTGTTTTCACACATTATTTAGCGTGTTAGTATGTATGGGTGTGGCCTATATATTACGCGGTGAAAACAGACCCGCTGGAAAAAATGGCAGAAACACTATTTCGGAATTGCAGATTATGTTTCGATTAAAAGATCCAGCTGGTGCAGCAATGATTAATATTTTATAAAGGAACTACTGGCTGCTTGTTTCTGTTTTATAATAGCACGAATTGTTCAGTCAGGACAATCGCAATGAACCTTTTATCGCGATATTATCGAACCGTGAGTTTTTGGTGTCGTTACATCTATACTAATTAGCATAGCCTGTCTATGCCATTTCATTCATTTTTTTTTTTGTAGGGAATAGCGTTTACTCAATGTGTTCTATATAGTCTATAAAATCCTTTAAGAGGGTGTGTCAAAGGGTCCACAGTCCTTAAGGAGTTGCTTAATCCGCCGTCACTCCATTCCTAAAGACCGGGGGGGCACCATGAAGAACTCCCAGTCATCAGTCTCCACCAGGGAAAAATTTACAGGGAAGAAATGGGGCAGACATCCATCCAAATGACACTGTGCCACAACCAAAAGCCTCTTTAAAACTGCAGTGGGGGAAAAATCTGTAACAAAACAGGACCAGACTGGACCCAGTGGTGGTCACAAATGGGACACTTACAAGAACAGATGGGGAAAGGTGTCCATCCAAATGTCGTCTTTGCAGGTCTGGTTCCCCACAGCGAGGTTTCCGAGGAACTGTACTCCACAGCGCAGTGCTGCTGGGGACAGAATACAACAGCAGAACACGTACTGTAAGCACAGGTAACATTGCATGTCAGTCATGGAGATGGCAGAACACATACTGTAAGCACAGGTAACATTGCATGTCAGTCATGGAGATGGCAGAACAC